>JBBPBX010018490.1:31073-45558 GCA_038048925.1 Garcialebias charrua | reverse complement strand
TTTAGAACATTGTGGGCTTTGTTGCTGCAGGGAAGGTCTGCCGAACTGGAACCGAGCCGGATCGGAACCGAGCTGCTGTTCTGCAGAGCTGGTGAGTAAAGTTTTGCAGTACCGTGAAGTACATATGTTGTTAAAGAATTTAGAACATTGCAAGAGTGTGGGAAGGGTTTATAAAGCCTTAAAATATATAAATACTAAAATAAATATAGCATTCCTACTTTGTGGTTTTTCACTTATCACCAGGTATCCGGAACATAACCACCACGATAAACAAGGGTTAGGGCCACTGGTTGTAGGTTAGATTATAGGTCGGGCTATCATTTTCAAGAAGATGTTTTTTTGGCTGTCTAGGTGAAAACACAAGATGCTTTTACTCTAGGACACCGTTTTCAAATACCGGTAATACAATTTTGAGAGTTCCTATAAGTACCGGGTACTGTTTCAGTGTGGATTCAAGGCTGAAACAATAAAAAAAACTTGCACATTCACAAAGAAACATTTCAATGTGGATGAGCTCTGCTCTCATAGGAAATGATGAATGGATAATCCAGCTGAGGAGAAGCAGGTCTGGTATAAAAGTGTCTGGAAGATACACAACGTCTGGTTAATTTCAAACACAAATATAACAGTAACAAGGCTCACGAACAACTGATTTTATCTGCTCGGTGTACAAAAAACCCCATAGGAAAAGGACCAAGACGCTCCTCCGACTGCGCGTCTTTGGTGTGAACAGACATCTGTTGACAAGCGGCCAACACAGCGCGTTGAAAGCGTTTTTGATGCTCAAGTCGCAATCAGTGGGAACCAGGCATGACTCTGTTGCTACCCGACCTCCTGCTCTGGAGGTAAGAACTACGAAACCACAAGACTGATTTTTACCAAACTTACAGAACGTAATTACTTCGTGGTCATTTACAAACTGTTAGCTGCAGGAGATGTTTTGAGCTTAAAAAAATCGATCTTTTAGCATCGTTGTTTGTTGTTTGTTGTTAGCTGTAGCTACGGTACCTACACGGATACTATTTAGATAAATAACTCATGATCCACAGGACAGATTTTTTTCAAACTTACAGAATGTAATTAATTGCCGCCTGGAGCTTCGAGCTAGGCCGAGCGCCGCGAGTGGGCAGAGCGCCGTGAATGCCGCCTGGAGCTTCGAGCTGGGCAGAGCACCGTGTGGAGAACCGGAGGACAGCCGCCTGGAGCTGGGCTGGGCCGAGCGCCTTGGGTGAGCCGGAGGACCGCCGCCTGGAGCTTCGAGCTGGGCCGAGCGCCGTGAGCGAGCTGGAGGGCCGCCACCTGGAGCTTCGAGCTTGGCCGAGCGCCGTGAGAGAGCCGGGGGACCGCCGCCTGGGGCTTCGAGCTGGGCCGAGCGCCGTGGGCGAGCCGGGGGACCGCCGTCTGGGGTTGGGCTGGCGTTGGAGCTGCGCCTGGAGCTACTGGAGCTACGTGCTGTGCTAACTGGGCTACATCGGATCTAGTGAGCAAACCTCTTCGGATAATAGATCTGATTGCTGTAGGCTGCTGAGACCGTGAGTTCTGTTCTAATAACTGCTGATCTGGGTGTTGCACTGCTGGGCCACAGCCACCATCGTTAGGCCTGTGAGCCTCGTGGAAAGGCCACGTGGTTCAGTGAACAAACCAAAGACCTGCTACCACTAGATCACAAACTCTGTAAGTATGAGAAATAAAGGACAAAAGTCACCAGACTCTGTAAGTATGAGAAATAGAGGACAAAAGTCACCAGACTCGGAGGGAAACAACTCAGTAGATATGCAAGACTTTAAAGAATCACTCAACTTTATGAGTGAACAAATGCAAAAATGGATTCCCAGGCTGGTCTGGTTAAAGAAATAAGAGAACTGAAAGAACTGATAATTAGCAAAGACAATAAAATTGCTGAACTAGAACGAAAAATAAAGGATTTAGAACAATACACAAAGCAAGACAACGTGGTGATCTCAGGACTTTATGTTAGTAAGTGTCGGACACATAAAAGAGCTCCTAATAACAGTGACCCAAAAGAGTATGAATCTCAGGAAGAACAAGAGACTCTGGAGGAACATGTACAGTAGTTACTTTCTTACGGGACATGGACATTGACATAGGCTATGGGGACATTTCGTTCTGTCACACCCTACCCAGTAATTCACCAAGATTCAAACTGTCAGTAGTCATTAAGTTCATTAGCAGGAATACAAAAAACTATGTTATGCATGCAAAAAGAAATCTGCAGGGATCAAAAGTTTACATAAATGAACATCTAACCAAAAAAATGGAAAAATTGCAAAGGAAGCAAGGTTGTTAAAATAATTGCATCAACATGGAC
This sequence comes from Garcialebias charrua, assembly GCA_038048925.1. NCBI lineage: Eukaryota > Metazoa > Chordata > Actinopteri > Cyprinodontiformes > Rivulidae > Garcialebias > Garcialebias charrua. Next base: position 43,229 of record JBBPBX010018490.1, on the reverse strand, counting down.
AAGAAATGGATACATCTTTATCCAAAAAAAAGGAAGGGTTTCAGTCTAAAATGATAAAAGAGCTGACGGATCTGGATGAACATAGGAGATGAAAAATTACAAATCAATGAAACAACTCACACTCAAAATGGATAAAATATACAGTGAAATGAACAAATACATTAGAACATGACAACATACGAAGACTCAGAACCTAAAATATATAATGTTGAAAATGTGATTGATGACAAAAATTTTCCTGTAATAAAAGATAGCGAATATTATAATGAAGAGCAGTTTAATGACATCAATATATCAAATGGAGTTCTCTCTATTATTCACTTTAATAGCAGAAGTATAAATGCAAACATATCCAAAATAACAGATTACTTAAAACAGTTAAATAGAACTTTTACGATAATAGCGCTGTCAGAGACATGGCTCAATGATGATAACACAAGTAATATTCACATCGAGGGGTATGAATTATATCATATGAACAGAAATAATAAAAGAGGTGGTGGAGTCGCTCTATTTGTCAATAATGAAATAAAATGTAAATTAAATAGTGAAATGTCAATAATAGTTGATAATATTATGGAAATGATAACAATAGAAATAATAAACAAAAACGATAAAAACATAATAATAAGTTGTGTATATAGATCACCAGGAGCAAATATAGAAATATTCACGGATAAAATCTTGGAGCTAATGGAGAAGAGTTTTAATAAAAATGTTTTTTTGTGTGGAGACTTTAACATTGATATGGGAAATAAAACAGATTCAAATAACATAAGCACATTTATAAACTCAATGTACAGTTTAAATATGTATCCATTGATATCAAAGCCAACAAGAATTACAACTCATAGTGCCACAATAATTGATAATATTTTCACAAATATAACAAATGGGGACGTGATAGGTGGTATCTTAACGACCGACTTAAGTGATCATTTACCAGTTTTCACAATCTATAAAAATGATCAAAGCATCACAAAAGCAGTCACAATGAAGAAAAAGATCATAAACACGTCAAAAAAAGTTTTGGAAAAATTGAAAGAGGATCTAGATAAACAAGACTGGAATGATGTGTATGTTGATGATGCGAACAGAGCATATGATGAGTTTATGAATATCTTGGAAGCTCTGTATGAAAAGAATTGTGTGCAAACAAATTACACAAAGAGAAATACGATTGATCAACCATGGATGACAAAAGGGTTGAGAAATGCTTGTAAAAAAAGAATTATTTGTATTCATGTTTCTTGAAATTGCGAAGTCAGAGCGCTGAAGAAAAATATAAAAAGTATAAAAATAAATTAGTAGGGATTATAAGGAAACATAAGAAAGAATATTATAGTAAATTATTAGATAAAAGTAATGGTGATATGAAAGCAACATGGCGAGTAATGAATAGTGTCCTGAAGAATCATAAAGCAAAAACTGGTATTTCAAAATATTTTGTAAAAGACAACGATGAAATTCATGATGAAAATGAAATTGTAAATGGATTTAATCAATATTTTGTGAATGTTGGATCAAGCCTTGCAGCTAAAATACCAAAAGTAGATAAAAATGTGATCCACTCAATTACAGGTTGTGCAAATAGTATTTTTCTAAATGGAACTAACAAAGAGGAAATAATGAATGTAGTAAAAAATCTTACAGACAAGAGATCAAAAGACTGGGTGGACATGGATATGATGTTTGTAAAGGACATAATGAGCCATGTTATTGAGCCGTTCACATACATATGTAATTTATCATTTTCAACAGGAATATTTCCAGATAATATGAAAGTAGCTAAGGTCGTTCCTCTTTTTAAAAATGGTGATAAATGTGTGTTCAACAATTATAGACCTATATCCTTGTTACCACAGTTTTCAAAAATTCTTGAAAAACTATTTGTAAACAGACTAGATCAATTTATAGATAAACAAAATATTCTAAGCAACAGTCAGTATGGGTTTAGAGCAAAAAACTCTACATCAATGGCTCTCATGGAATTAATGGAACAAATAACTACTGCTGTCGATCAAAAACAATATTGTATCAGTATTTTTGTTGATTTAAAAAAAGCATTCGATACTATTGATCACACCATTCTCCTTGAAAAACTGAACAAATATGGTATTAGAGGACCAGCATTACAGTGGGTATTTAGCTACTTAACCCTTGTGCGATCTTAACATTCTGTTTACTCCCCTTGTCCTACGGGTCAAAAATGACCCGCACTACCAAAGACCCAAAATAAAGCAGCTTTATTGAACTTTAAATCCAAAATCCATTTTCCACGATGAAACAACCTATTTATCAATGCATCTCAATTATTTATTTTTTTATATTTTTTTATCATGTATTTTTGTTACACAATACAAAAAGACAATCACCAGTTAACAGTATTACACTTTTTTTTACCACAAACCAACTGTCAAAACAGTTTTATTTTACACAGTAAAGGTTTATTATGGCTATTATATAAATGTAAAGTAATTATTTCTGAATTATTTATATTGAAAGGGAAAAAACAGTCAACAATCTGGAACTTTTTTGTCACGTTTATTTTTTAAATATTTTTTAGGAAGTGAATTATAAAAATACTTCTCTCATAACACAACAAAAAAACAAAATGTTGCTTGATTTTGTGAACAATTTTCAACTTCTACTATATTTATCACATGTAGGACAGTATGTGAGCCCCTTCTTGTTTGCTCTGGTGATGGACCGACTAACAGATGAGGTCAGGCAGGAATCCCCATGGACTATGATGTTTGCAGATGACATTGTGATATGTGGTGAGAACAGGGAACAGGTGGAAGAGAACTTGGAGAGGTGGAGGTATTCACTTGAAAGAAGAGGAATGAAAGTCAGCCGTAGTAAGACAGAGTACATTTGTGTGAATGAGAGGGAGGCCAGTGGAACAGTGAGGCTACAAGGAGCAGAGGTCACAAAGGTGCAGAACTTCAAGTACTTGGGGTCCACTGTCCAGGAAAATGGGGACTGTGGGAAAGAAGTGAAAGAAGAGAGTCCAGGCAGGATGGAGTGGATGGAGAAAAGTTTCAGGAGTGATTTGTGACAAAAAGGTGTCAGCAAAGGTCAAAGGAAAAGTTTACAAGACAGTGGTGAGACCAGCTATGTTGCATGGTCTGGAGACAGTGTCATTGACAAAAAGACAGGAGAAAGAACTGGAAGTAGCAGAAATGAAGATGTGAGGTTCTCCTTAGGAGTGACAAGTATGGATAAGATCAGGAATGAGATCATCAGAGGTACAGCACATGTTGAACAACTGGGAGATAAAGTTAGGGAGGCCAGACTGAGATGGTTTGGACATGTCCAGAGGAGGGACAGTGGGTATATTGGTAGAAGGATGTTAGAAATGCAGCTGCCAGGAAAAAGACAAAGAGGAGATATATGGATGCAGTTAGAGAGGACATGGAGGTAGTTGGAGTGAGGACAGAGTGAGGTGGAGGAGGATGACTCACTGTGGCGACCCCTGAAAAGGGAAAAGCCGAAAGAAGAAGAAGAAGAAGAAGAAGAAGAAGAAGAAGAAGAAGAAGAAGAAGGGCAGTATGTGTGAACGTGAGAATGGGCTTTGCAGATGTGTTTCTCACATGTGCAGCACACAGCTTTTGTCTTGCAGTCCTTCTTCCAGGGGCAGAACTGGCACCTTTTTCTTTTGACTGACCCAGCTGCAGCCTTTATTATTTCTTAGTTTGTTTTTTTGTTTTGCTTGGCAGCTTGTGTGATGTGAGGGGTTAGCTGCAGATCAAGAGTGCAGGTGCAGGTCAAATGCAAGTTCTAGTGTCTTTGATGTGTGTGTGTGCGTGTGTGTGTGTGTGTGTGTGTGTGTGTTAGAGAGAGTTTGTGTGTGGCCTTTGAACTTTTTTCTGGTGTTTAAATGCCTTTATAATTCACGGGTCAAAAATGACCCATAGGACGATCTTTGGACCCTAGTGGTGTACAGCCCACATGTAAACCTAGACAAAAACAAAGTATCACTTTTTGTAATGATGGGGTCACTTTAGGAAAAGTCATAAAATTTCAAGTTGGAAAAATATAGTTTAAGGTATTTTTTCTATAGCTAAACATGGTAGCGGGTCACTTTTGACCCGCAGGACAACACAAGATAGGAAACAATGTGTAAAAATAAATGATGTAAGATCTGACCTCTGTAATATCACATGTGGAGTTCCCCAAGGCTCTGTACTTGGACCAAAGCTTTTTATTTTATATGTGAATGACTTGGTAAATGTGTCAGGACTCCTTAAAGACCGTGTAAAGTGAATTTCAACATTTTCTTAAATAAACATTATAAATGTGATAATTGTAATGTTGTAAATGAGTAAAAAGTCTCAAAATTGTAGCTTGTAGCTTGTAGTGGTTTGGTGCATGTACTTGTAGTGGTTTGGTGCATGTACTGCATCCTGCCGCAAGAGCATCCAGCGCATTGTGAGAGCAGCTGAGAAGATAGTCGGCACCTCCTTCCCCTCACTGCAGGACTTACACAGCAAACGCCTCACTCGGAAAGCCCACCGCATGGCAGGTGATCCCACACACCCACTACACAGCCGCTTTAGACTGCTGCCATCAGGGAGGAGACTGAGGAGTCTCCAGGCTCGAACCAGCAGACTGAGAGACAGCTCTGTTCATCAGGCAGTCAGGATGCTAAACACTCTGCCTGCTCTGCCCCCCCTCCCATTTGAACTGCCTTAACACTAAAACTTTCTCACACATTACCACACAACACAAAGATTTTAACACTGGACTCTGTGTCATCAAACGGTTTATTCACTAAGCTCTCGGTCATGTGCTCATACAGTTTGCACTACTTCTCATACTTGCACTAATGTTTGTATTACATCACTGCCTATAATCATAATACTGTTTACATTCTCTGTTTACATTTATTAATACTGTTTACTTTTATTACTACTGCTTACATGTAACTACTACTGTTTACATTTACACTACTCTAATATCTACACCACTGCTGATACATATACAATGTGCTCTGAACGGTCTTATTTAGGGATGCCCAATGTGCCTTACTGCATATGCCACTTTTTGCCTCTATAACAACATCAACTACTACCTCATACATATACTGTGTACATTAACTCATACGCTGCTTTGCCACTTTGCAAATGTCAATGCTAGAAACCTTTAGTTTATTTTAGTTATACTTTTTATACTCTTTTTTTATACTAGTATGCAAAAACTCAGGACAGTATTATGTTCATTAAATGTTTAATGTTTTAGTTTTAGAGTTGGTGTAAATTTTCATACTCTTATTCCACTATGCAAAAAACTCAGGACAGTGTTAGTTTTACTATTTTATGCTTATGTCAATTATTATATGTTTCAGTGTTTCAATGTTTAGATGTTTACTGTTGCACCGAGGGACTGAGAGAAACGCAATTTCGGTCCTGTGTATGTCCTGTACAGTACATATTGCAGATCTGACAATAAAGTTGACTTTGACTTTGACTTTGACTCAATTCATTTTGAAGTTATACATGAAACTGTGTATAAAGACATGTGTGTTTCAGGATTTTTTAGGCGTGTTTTAAACGGGACCGCGTTTCGTCACGCGGTCCTCATTAGTATAGCCCCCACCCCCTGCAGCTCCAGTCATATAAATTGTTCTTCGCATGGGTGGAGCCGTTCACTCGCGACTCGCAGATAGCATCAGATAGCAATAGCATAGATATTTTGTTCATTGTTAGCTAGCTAATCAATTATGCCTCGTTCCTGCATCTTCCCAGGATGTTTTAATGGTCAGGGCACCTGCTACTGACCGTCTCCCTCCTCAGCCTCCGGACACCGCCGCCGCCTTTCCTGTTTCTTTTCTTTCTTTCTTTTTTTTATTGCTAAGCCTGTGCCCTACAAGTTCACAAGCTCCTTTTTTGCTAAGAAAATGCGACAGGTCCATTGCATACTTAGTTATCAACGTGATTACTCTTTATCTTAATCACCAACACAGCCCTCTTTATCTTAATCACCAACACAGCCCCCGCATGCGATGTGTCGGGTCGGACCGGTGCAGCCGCGCGAGTCCGCTCATCTTCTAAACACATAACAGCGGAGTTATGAATTATAGTTGCGTCCTCAACTTTAAAAATAAAACCAGAGTTGTTTGTGCACTAAAAACAGCGTAACTCTTGGAAAAAGGAGCAAACAGAGCAGGTTTACTGATGAACCTGTCTTCCTCCTCCACACAGTTCAGCTCTGAGCGAGAGAGTCCTCCTACTTGCTCTCTGAGCTGCAGTGCTGCGCTGAAACCACGCCCACTGCTGACACGCCCCCACAGTTCCAGACTAAGAGAAAATAATGTATTTTCATGATTTTTGACACTTAATTTTATAAGGAAAACAATGTTTTTAATCAGTCAGATTTATATGGGTGATTAATAACACATATTTATGCCATGTGATAAACTAAAAACACAAATCTAATTTCACTTTACACGGTCTTTAAATGTGTACTTTTTGCTGATGATACCACTTTTTTCTGTTTAGGTGAAGATATAGAACAAATGTTGGAATTGATAAAGACAGAATTTGTCAAGATACAAACTTGGTTTAAAATAAATAAATTATCATTAAATCTAGAAAAAACTAATTACATGATATTCGGTAATAAAAAGAAAACTGTTGATGTTCCACTCAAAATTGAGGATGTTGAGATTTGTAGAGTGAGTGAGGTGAAGTTTTTGGGTGTTATCATTGATGACAAACTGACATGGAAACAACACATAAATTCTGTAAGAATAAAAATAGCTAAATCGATTGCAGTACTGTACAAAGTCAGAGACCTATTGAATGATAAAGCTCTGTATTTGTTGTATAACACAATCATTGTTCCACACTTAATCTATTGTATTGATGTTTGGGGGAATGCGTGTAAAACAATCACAAAGCCTATTTTTGTATTACAGAAAAGAGCTGTAAGAATTATCACTAGAAAACATTACCGTCATCCATCAAGTACATTATTTTATCAACTGAAGTTATTGAAGTTCCATGATTTGGTAGACTATAATATTTTATCAGTTATGTATAGGGCTCAAAATAATGCATTACCTTTAAATATCCAAATGCATTTTGTTAAAAGACAAAGTTGTTATAATCTTAAGGGGACAGAGATGTTTGTAAAACCACAATTCAGAACTAGTTTGAAGGGACGTTCTACCTCAATCCAGGGAATTAGATTATGGAATGGCTTGGAGAATGTAGTTAAAAATGCCAAGTCAATGTTTACATTTAAGAAAATGATCAAAACAAATGTGTTAAAAAATATATATATGAAATAGCGTAATGTGTATTGTATTAGTTAGAAAATTAGAAAGAGTTAGTCATTTTGTACTGTTGGTTGAAGATTATTATTGTTTAATCTGATTGTTGGAAAAAGTTGGTTGAAGATTATTATTGTTTACATGGTTGATTATTATTGTTTAATCTGATTGTTGGAAGTAAGGGGCAGATATAATAAGATTTATTCTTCTTTCTGCTACCTTTCATTTTTTATATTTTGTACATTATCGTTTATGAGATTGTCTTGTATTGTTTCTTTTGTAAAAAAAAAATGAACAAATTTAATAAACATAAACATAAACATAATTGGTGGTCATTTACAAACTGTTAGCTGCAGGAGATGTTTAGAGCTAAAAAAAATCGATCTTTTAGCTTTGTTGTTTGTTAGCGGTTAGCTTACCGTAAACGGATACTATTTAGATAAATAACTCATGATCTACTGGACAGATTTTTATCAATCTTACAGAACGTAATTACTTTTGGGTGGGTCTCATCAGCAACAACGATGAGACGGACTACAGGAACAAGGTGAGCCACCTGGCCTTGTGGTGCGGACACAACAATCTCACTCTCAACGTGGAGAAGACAAAGGAGATTGTTGTGGACTTCAGGAAGAGGGATGCCCAACATGCCCCTCTGACCATCAACAGCACCACAGTGGAGAGAGTGGACAGCACCAAGTTCCTGGGAGTGCACGTCTCAGAGGACCTGTCCTGGAGCAGGAACACTGCATCACTGGCCAAGAAGGCTCACCAGCGCCTCTACTTTCTCCGCAAGCTGAAAAGGGCTGGAGCTTCAACCCCCATCATGTGCACCTTCTACAGGGGTGCCATAGAAAGTGTCCTGACCAGCTGCATCACGGTGTGGTTTGGTGCATGTACTGCATCCTGCCGCAAGAGCCTCCAGCGCATCGTGAGAGCAGCTGAGAAGATTGTCGGCACCTCCTTCCCCTCACTACAGGACTTACACAGCAACCGCCTCACTCGGAAAGCCCTCTGCATGGCAGGTGATCCCACACACCCACTACACAGCTGCTTCAGCCTGTTGCCTTCAGGGAGGAGACTGAGGAGTCTCCAGGCTCGAACCAGCAGACTAAATGACAGCTCTGTTCATCAGGCAGTAAGGATGCTTAGCTCTCTGCCTGTTCTGCCTCCCTTCCCACTTGTACTGCCTTAATCACACACAAAAAAAAACCTTTCACACACCACCACACAACACAAAGATTTTAACACTAGACTCTGTGTCATCAAAACGGGTTTTTTACTCAACTCACGGTCATGTGCTCATTCAGTTTGCACTACTTCTTATATTTGCGCTAATGTTTGTTCATTCAACCTTTATTTAGTCAGGTAAATCTCATTGAGCCTCGAGGGCTCATTTACGAAAGCGACCTGCTACAAACTAAAGAATAATGAACAGCAATGATGCAAATACATTGAACAATAAACAAAAGAAAAGTAGCAAAAATTTGCGAACATTATAAGGTAGATGTACAAAATTAAAATTAAAATAAAAAATTGTAAAATTGTAAAAAATTGTAAAATTGTATTACATTACTGCCTATAGTCATACTACTGTTTACATTAACTGGTTACATTTATTACTACTGTTTTCATTCAATACTACTGTTTACATTTATTACTACTGTTTACATTTACACTACTTTTTATATCTACACTACTGCTGATATATTATATATATATATATATATATATATATATATATATATATATATTTTTTTTTACTAGCCTTATTGCATATGCCACTTTACCTCTATACCAATATCAACTACCTCATACATATACTGTGTACATAAACTTCATATGCTGCTTTGTCACTCTATTACAAATGTCAATGCCAGAACTTTCATTTTATTTTATAGATATACTTTTTACACTTTTATACTACTATGCAAAAAACTCAGGACAGTATTACACTTTTGTTATTTCATTTTATGCTTATGTTTATTAAATGTTTAGTGTTTTAGTGTTGGTGTAACTTTTCATACTTTCATACTACTACTATGCAAAAACTACTATGCAAAAACTCAGGACAGTATTACACTTTTATTATTTCATTTTATGCTTATGTTTATTAAATGTTTTAGTGTTTTAGTGTTTAAATGTTTACTGTTGCACCGAGGGACAGAGAGAAATGCAATTTCAATCCTGTGTATGTTTTGCACATATTGCAGTTTTGACAATAAAGTTGACTTTGACTTTGACTTGGTGGTCATTTAAAAACTGTTGACCTGTATGAGACATTTGAGCTAAAATTAGATTTATTTATAATTTATTTTTGCAGCGTACGCGACATTTTTGGAAGAAGTCAAAGTGAAACAATTTAATTCCAGCTGATTTGAATATTTTGTGAATGTATTAAGGAACGGTTAAGCTCAGGAACCCTAGTGCTATAATGTCAGCTAAGAAATATATTTTTTAAAGTGTTTATTAGCTAAATTTTAAAGAAATAAAGCCGCCCAACCCGCGCATGGTGAAACTACTTTTTTAAATCCAGCTGATTTGAACATTTCGTGAATTTATTAAGGAAAAGTTCAGCTAAGACACATCTTTGCTATAATTTTCAGCAAACAAATAATTGTTTTTACCATGTTAATCTTGTAAAGTCCTTCTGTGCTCGCTTGCTTCTGTGGCCGCCATTTTCAGCGGGGCAAATGAGGCACATACGTGTCGCGTAGCGGTGGCCGCATAATAGATGCAACCTAAATAAAGGTGAAATCTGTTTATGGATTTTTCCAATTTTTTGCCAAAAATTGGACAAAGCGACCTATAGAAAGGTGCAATCTATCATGCGGAAATTACGGTAAATTCCCCTTCTTCATCCCTGATTGGGCCTTTTCTTTAGTTTTTTTTTGCCAAAAGGCAAGTGATCGCTTCTTCCTCCGTTGACTCCATGACTGAAATGATGAGAAATGAACAAATTTGTCACAAGCGAATTAAACCCAGGTCCAGCTTGGCTGCGGGAGGTTCTGCAGATTTCCTGGTTTGCTGGTCTGATGTGTGGGCTACAGGACCAGCACTCCCTGATTTAAAAAAACAAAACTTTTTATTAACATATAAACATAGAACACCGCTGTGGCTGCAGCTGCCAGCTCGCACCCTTTTTCCCCCGACCTGTCAATCAATGCAGTAGGCGTGTCAGCAAATGACCAATCAGCTGCCTCAATTTGTCCCGTAGGGAAACGCTCTGCGCGGCAGCTGCTCAAATGACGTCAAGAATTTGGTGCAAAAACGCGAGAATGTACGCGAGAACGTATCACTGGGGTGTGCGGGTGAACTGCCTGCGTACAGCACGCGCGTACGGACACACGTAGCCTACCGATGTACCTAGAGCTATACTGGAGCCTTAACATGCATGTGCATACAATCACACAAAAACTAGCAAGCTACTGAGTTCTCTACTTAGCCTCCAATTTAGCATTTTTAACCGATCTGACCAACATGTTGACTGACATTAATGTAGAGCTGCAAGGAAAAGACAAAACCGTGATCGATATGATCCAGTCAGTGCAACATCACTCCTTAAAGCTGCAGCGCCATCATTTGGCTAACTTCAAGAACCTCGCGTCAGAGCTGGAGAAGCAAGGGAAGGCATGCGTGCAATATGACGTGCACGTTACACAGAGCAGAATGAGAACAGTCTGTCAGAGTGTGACAAACACTTTCAAGATTTTCTTTATTTTTTATTTTTTAAGCAAGCCTAATCTGCATCCACATGATTTTATCTTTGATCTTAGTCGATATTATTATTGATTTTATTTGATTTTATCACTTGTTTTATTTTAATCTTTGCTTTGTTACACTTTGTAGCACTTTGAGATTTTTATTAATGAAAAGTGCATTATAAATGGAATTCGTTATTATTATTATTATTATTATTATTATCAAGACTTGTTTTACTGGAGCCAGTCACAACATTCATATGCTACCCTTTTCAGGAAGATGCTGATGTTGCTTCACCAGTGTCAAAGATTGAAACACTGGTTCACCTATACTTTTCTGGAGTGGACAATGCTATTTGAACACTACAAGCTGACATTCAGCTTTAGGCTACAACTCTTGAACAGTTCTGGAAATTATTTAGTTATTTAGTTTGTAGCAGGTCGCTCTTGTAAACGAGTCCTCAAGGCTCAATGAGATTAACCTGACGAAATAAAGGTTGAATTGATTGAATGAAAATTTACAGAGAAAAAGTACCCAAACATGAGGAAATGTGTTACCTCCTTGACTGTATTATTCGGCTTCACTTATTTATGTGAGTTGGTCTTTTCCAGCATGAAGATCATTAGGTCCAAATACCATTCTACCATGACTGATGATCATTTGGAAGTGCGCTTGAGGCTGGCTATCAGCATATGTCCGTACCATGTTTCCCTAGATGATTCCACACAGTGCAAGTCATCAGAGTAAGGTAATGACAAAAAATGTACAGAGATGCATTACACAAGTTATGCAAGGTACATCAACATATATTGTATAAATAAGGAACACTTAATATGTTTATAAATGAGTATATGTTTTGTAGTTTTATTGTATCATTTTGACTTGGTCATTTTAGAAGTACCATATCTTGCATGCTGAAAAAGCTTGAGCACCCCTGATTTAGCTGATTCAGTGTGTCAATATAGATTTAGGCTTTGCATACATTCTTGTTTGACTCCAGATTCTAAGGTCGTATTCACACCTGATAGTCCGGTAGACTCGGTTCAATTAGTGACCAAAATTCAGAACATTTGTTTACATTTTCAGCTGGTGCGGTTCTCATTCACACTGCACAGTCAGTCAAGCCAACCCCCCCCCCTCCCCCCACCCCCTCGCCTTTGGTGGCGCCGCACCAA
>JBBPBX010018490.1:0-28483 GCA_038048925.1 Garcialebias charrua | reverse complement strand
ATCTTAGATGCAGATTTCAGTTCCAACGATCAACTGCATGTAATAGGTTTGTATCTTTTTATTCTTTCTGTTGAATGATTATGTTACAGTTTAGTCTCTGAGCTTTCTGGTAGCTAATGAATTTAGCTTCCTGGCAGGGTTGCCAGATCTCCAGACCGAAAGAAGCGATCAGCTCCTTCAAAACAAGCACAATCAAACGACTCGCTCTTTCAAAAAAAAGCCCCCCAAAAAGCCCAGCTGGCAACCCATCCCATTGTGTAAAAAAAGGCCGTTTTTAAACAGTATAAACATATTTATTATGGCATTACATATAACCAGCAAAATTATGCTTTGAAGAACATATCCAGTCTAAAAAATAAAAATACATTTTGCATTTTTATACAGCTGGTTTCTTGTCATGCGTACAAATTAAAAAATAAAATAAAAATTAAATTGCAAAGTCAACAAAAAAACTTTCTTGAATCTCTATCCTGAATCATGCTCAATGAAGCAGGTAGAAAAAAAATCTGTGTGACGTGATGTGTGACAGGCTACGTAGGTGGCTATTTTTAGCTCATTTCTTTGTTTTGTCTCATTCTGTTTTGGGGCAGTGAAACCCAGGTTTGTTAGCCTTATGGAAGAGAAGGGTGCACAGTTTTTTTTTTGTGCTTCTCTGTACCGGCTTGTTGAATTAAATCAGCATGGTGAGCACGTATTTCACACTTGCAAAACCTCCAACGTGCCTTTGACGCATCTCCCATCTGCAGCAGGGCCGAGCGCAATTCGTGGCTTGTCTCTCCCCATCTGAGGTCGGATCCATTCTTTAAGAGTGCGCTCTTTCTCCCATTCTTTAGCGTTGTCTTGTCAAGCCCAAATAAGCGACTCAACGCCCAAGACAAGCCCAAAAAACGCCACAAGTGGCTCACCGAATTTATAAGTGACTCCAGGAAAAAACAAGTCCAAATGTTGCTTGAAATAAGCGGACTTGGCAACTATGGAAAGGACATGTGTAACTGTTTATACCATACCATATACCATACCATACCATTTTACAGTATTTATAAAGCACTTTAAACAGGAACAAGGCCAAACCAAAGTGCTGAGTTTATAGCTGAGCTTGCTAACAGATAAATAAAGTATGAGAGGTTACAAACCCTAAAGTGCTGATTTTAAAGACCATTGATGAACTAAATATTTATTTATTTTTTGTTTTTACTACATAATAATAATAATAATGAATTCAATTTATAACGCACTTTTCATTAATGAAAATCTCAAAGTGCTACATAAAAAGCTAACAATAAAAACATCAAATCACCACACAAATACTGTATTTATAATCGTTTATCACTACATGGGCAAAAGCAGGTACAGAGTATTATTTCCACTCAACTGGAGGTGGGTGTGAAGATGAATGTAAGGATCTTGGGAGGAAGGAGAGGGTGTTCATGCACCCCCCTTTTCTTGTTTCTTATCTTTGTTTTTAAAGAACTGTTTAGGAATCATCTCCAGCACCAGCCTGGTTAAAAACTTGAAACATTTTTGTTAAAAGAAAAGAAACACATTTAAACAGTTTGTGCTGAGTTGGTGGGGTGCCACAGCTTATAGTGTTATTAAAGGAAAGAGCTGGGGCTAAGCATACTTTGGCTCTGGTTTAGCACTTGAACCTGTTTGGAGGAGAAAAAATAACTCTGTGATCTGAGCAGTAAAACAAATCATGTATGTGTGAATATGAAGTTAGAGTTCTCCTTACTGTATTTTACATGTGTTCCAGTGGTTCCTGCAGATGTTCAGAAGTCGGTGCTGATTAAAGAAGAAGCTCCTGAAGAACAGTGTCCTGATGTGGACCAGCAGGACACAAATTGTCTCCACATAAAAGAGGAAGAGGAGGAACAGTGGACCATTTTGAGAGGACAGCAGCTCAGTGTGAAGGAGGAGACAGATGTCACCAGCTTTTCATTAACTGCAGTTCATTTTAAGAGTGAGGATGATGAAGAGAAACCTCTGTTCTCACAGCTTCATCAACACCAAGTTGAAGTCAGAGATCTTCCAACCTGCAGCTCAGGTGACCACATAGAATCATCAACTGGTGAAGGAGAAAAAGATTTAGAAAACCCAGATCTAAATGCTTAGACCCCAGCAGGTCTCTGAGTCAATTGTGAACAAGGTCCACAACAAAAACGGACAGAAGCCATTTTGTTATGATGTTTGGGGGCAAAGGCTAAATTTTAAGAAATATTAATAGACACATGGAAATACACACAGGACAGAAGCCATTTTCTTATGATCTGTATGAACAAAAAGAATTCCCAAAATGGCAATTTAAATGAACACCTGCAAATCCAAACAGGACAAAAGCCTTCTATGTGACCGAATGTTTACCAGTAAGGCCAGTTTAAACAAACACATGAGAATCCACACTGGGGGAAAAGTAATGTGAAAGAACTCATAGGCAAGCCGCCACACACACATGATATATTTTAATTAATTTTTTTACATGGCTGAATCTGGTGATGGTCAACATACTTTAACTATTTTTGACTGAGAAACATTTGTCTGTCTACAAAACACTCATGTAAAATTTATTTACACTCATCTTACACATTTAAACAGTTTGTGCTGAGCTGGTGGGGTGCTAAAGCCACAGCTTATAGTGTTATTAAAGGAAAGAGCTGGGTCTAAGCACACTTTGACTCTGGTTTAGCACTGGAACCTGTTTGGAGGAGAAAAAATAACTCTGTGATCTGAGCAGTAAAACAAATCATGTATGTGTGAATATAAAGCTACAGTTCTCCTTACTGTATTTTACATGTGTTCCAGTGGTTCCTGCAGATGTTCAGAAGTCAGTGCTGATTAAAGAAGAAGCTCCTGAAGAACAGTGGCCTGATGTGGACCAGCAGGACGCAAATTGTCTCCACATAAAAGAGGAAGAGGAGGAACAGTGGACCATTTCGGAGGGAGAGCAGCTCAGTATGAAGGAGAAGACAGATGTCACCAGCTTTTCATTAACTAAAGTTCATTTTAAGAGTGAGGATGATGAAGAGAAACCTCTGTTCTCACAGCTTCATCAACACCAAGTTGAAGTCGGTGATCTTCCAACCAGCAGCTCAGGTGACCACATAGAATCAACTGGTGAAGGAGAAAAAGATACACAAAACCCAGATCTAAATGTTTATAAAGATTCTGATTCTTCAGAAACTGAAGTTAGTGAGGATGATAACGAGCATAAAGATGTGAACAATCCCAAGTCTCAGATGAAACCTTTATCAGACTTTGGGTTAAAAACTGAACACACAGATGAAGCCCGGGAGTCTTCACCCAGCAGGGTCTCTGAGTCAATTGTGAACAGTGTCCACAACGAAAATGGAAGGAAACCATTTTGTTGTGATGTTTGTGGGAGAAGGTTCAATCTTAACAGATGTTTAAACAGACACATGAAAATCCACACAGGACAGAAGCCCTTTTCTTGTGATCTCTGTGATAAAAGTTTTACTGAAAAGAGTAATTTAAAAAATCACATGAAAATACACACTGGACAAAAGCCCTTTTCTTGTAAACTGTGTGAAAAAAGGTTTACTGAAAAGGGTAGTTTAAAAAATCACATGAAAATCCACACAGGACAGAAGCCCTTTTCTTGTGATGTGTGTGGGAAAAGGTTTGCCGAAAAGGTCTGTTTAAAAAGACATGTGAGAATCCACACAGGACAGAAGCCATTTTCTTGTGATCTGTGTGAACAAAAATTTATTCAAAAGGGCCATTTAAACAGACACATGAAAATCCACACAGGACTGAAGCCATTTTCTTGTGAACTGTGTGAACAAAGGTTCATTCAAAAGCGCCATTTAAACAGACACATGACAATCCACACAGGACAGAAGTCATTTTCTTGTGATCAGTGTGAACAAAGGTTTATCGAAAAGGGAGATTTAAACAGACACATGAAAATCCACACTGAACAAAAGCCCTTTTCTTGTGATCTGTGTGAACAAAGGTTCATTCAAAAGGTTCATTTAAACAGACACATGATGATTCACACAGGACAGAAGCCATTTTGTTGTGATCAGTGCGGCAAAAAGTTTACAGAAAAGAGCAGTTTAAAGAAACATATGATGATTCACGACAGACAGAAGCCCTTATCATCTGTGTGAACATACTGTAGGCTTCTTTCTCCCACTCGCCCCCCTCCTTCTACCTCTTCGAACACAAACACACACTAACCCCTCCCCTTCCTGCTTCTCCGGGAGGTGGGCGGGCAGTAGAGGAGACGTTTAGCAGAAGTAAACACAGCAGCTGGGTGTGTGTGATGTTACAGCTCCGACAGACCTGAAATAAACCACGGTTCAGAGCACATTTGGCCATGCTGTGCCGAAACGGAGAGAGGAAGCGCACCATTAATAAATCAGCAGTTTATCATATCGCTAAAGATGCAGTCCTTAGCGGCTAACAAGACGGCTAAAACTTTAGCCATCTTGTTCTACAGCTGACGGGATTGTATCTTTAGCGATGTGATAAACTGCTGATTTATTAATGTTGCGCTTCCTCTCTCTGCTCATCTGTTGTGTGCCAGTATTAGAGTTGCATTCGGGCCCAAAAAAATCTGATCTGACCCGGCCCCAGCTTGCAGTCATATTTTTTTACCCCCACCCGGCCCCACAAATTAACAGTAATTTCAAGTCAGAACCAGGACAAAAAACAAAATTTTTAATTAGTTATTAACGGTCGGGTACACGCAGCTGAATAAAGGGGGCAGAAGATTCGGGGGTGAGAGGTGTTTGTACTTTCATGGCCATAAAAAAAACCTGTTTCTGCCTGCATATAATTACTGAGACATGTGGACATTTCTGACACGTGTCTGCTTTGGGATTTCACCTGTTTGGGTCGTCGGCCGTACGCGTCCCCTCAGTGCCGCGTCAGAATGAACATCCATTTGGGCGATGGATCGCTGCCTGGCAGTACAGTCCCATCTGAATCTTAACTGAACTTTTTACCTCTTTCAAGGCCAGTCAGCTTGCGTTGAAATGGCCGAGTGCAGCTGGTGATGGTATGGCAGGTCATGTCATCATATACATGTACAGTAATTGGATTGCGGCTGATCCTGACCTAATTAAAAGCCCGAGACTGGCCCAGCCCGCCCATTAATCACATTATAACGGCCCAGCCCTAATTCGGGTCGATACAGGCCAGGGTTTGGGTTAGAAATGACAGCTCTAACAGTATTGTGTGAAAACCCATCTACATCTGTGAAGAAAATGTTTTTTTTTTTAAACAAGGTGTTACTTTGTAAAGAAGCAACATCATTTTTTCCTTGTAAACTTTTAGAGGAGTTATGATAAAAATTAATTTACGCAACTTTGTTTACACCCACTGTTTGTAAGTTGCAATGATCGGGTACAATTTGCATAGGCATCCCCCCTTTTAGAATCAAGTAAAACTGAAACTCAGGAGAGGGTCTTAGCAGAGTCTGGTTGTTTTCCTAAAGTTCGCTTAAGCTGCTGTAAGCCAGACCCCGCTCCGTCCTCCCCATCTCAAGGCCCAGATATAGCTTTGCGTATGGCCTGTATGCCGTAATGCGCGCGCGTTCACAAGCACAGCTCTGCGTTCGTTCTCGCGTTAATGCTCGCATTTTTGCTCCAAATTCTTGACGTCATTTGAGCAACAGCAGGGCGGAGCGTTTACCTACGGGACAAATTGAGGTTGCTGATTGGTCATTTGCTGACACGCCTACTGAATTGATTGACAGGTCGGGTGGGGGGAAAAAGGCACTTCACACAGCTTCTGCCGCAGAGGTGTTCTGTGTTTATATGTTAATAAAAAGTTCTAAAAAAAATAAAAACAGGGAGCGCTCGTCCAGCACACCAGAACACCAGGAAATATTTAGAACCTCGCGCAGCCACGTTAGACAAGAGTTTAATTCGCTCGTGACAAATTCATTAATTTCCTCATCATTTCAGTCATGGAGTCAGCGGAGGAGGAAGCAATCACTTGACTTTTGGCAAAAAAACAAGAGAAAAGTCCAGATCAGGGATGAAGAAGGGAAATTTAATACATTTATGTCTCATACAAAACAGTCCGGTTCCGGGCAGTTTATTGTGAGACAACGCGCCTCGCGTACGCGGTCGTAAAATTTGAGCTTGGCGCATACATGCCCTACGGGGCTACGCTTGTGCCTCTGCGTACGTACGGCATACGGCTGAACGCAGAGCTATATCTGGGCCTTCAGAAGGGACCAACTACTCAAGTAGAAAAAATCCATGGAACTCCCTCAAACACCCCGGAATGATGCAGCGATGAGGTGCTGCCTTGCCGGTCGAGACATGGTCCTTGAAGGAAAGACATCCCTTCCAGTGACAGCGTGAACCACCGGCTTTCGTGTCCACCTGGTAATCAGAATGTCTCCTGTTAAGGGAGAAAAACATATTCTTTCTGACAGAGGAATGACTCTCAGTATCAACTAGTTTTAGACACTTTTCGCTTGCTCCACAAATCTAATATAAAGTTTACCTCATTTTTAACATTAGTCCTAATTTTGGATAACACCTCTCCTCAAAGTTTTAAGCTGTGGTGTGTTGGTGAGGTAAATGGCCTCATCTCTCTCTCACCCAGTAGGAGGAGCCAGAGAAGTGCTCCCCAGGTTTGATGAGATGAAGAAGAAGAAGTGTTTGTGTGTAAATTCATTCATTCTGTTTCTGGTTTTGACGCTCGAAGGATTAAAGGCAACTGCTTGCAGATCAGTTTGTTTCTCCTTCTTCACACGCTACAGTGGTGACCCCGCGTGAAATATGTCAAGATCAGACGAGGATGTTGTTTCTTCGTCGGACCCCGCAGCCGCGACTTCTGCCCAGCTGTTGCAGCCGAACCCAGCCGACTCTGTTTCCGCAGCGAGTGTTAAGCTCCCGGAGTTCTGGCAGAGCGACCCGGTTTCGTGGTTCCAGCACATCGAGGCACTCTTTCGCCTCCGAGGCGTGAACGCAGATGAAACCAGGTACTTCTTGGTCGTGTCAGCTCTGGATATGCAGTCAACCCGCAAAGCCATGCCGCTGCTGCGCGACCCGCCGCACGTGGACAAATATGGCGCCCTCAAAGAGTTTCTGCTTCGAAGGTACACTTTGACTTCAACTGAGAGGGCTGATAAACTGCTATCGCTGCCGGGTTTGGGTGACGGCACGGCTGTGAACATGATGGACAAAATGCTGTCGCTACTTGGTTCAGACGACGGGGGTTTCCTTTTCCCTCACATTTTCCTGCGCCAGCTTCCGTCGCAAGTGAGGGCTACTTTGGCCAATTCCCCTTGTTTATCTACCGGTGATTACCGGGGTTTGGCGGAGGAGGCGGACCGGGTCCTGCTGGCTACCAGACGGTTCGCGGTGCAGAGTACATCGGTGGAGCCGGAGCAGACGGAGATGGAGGAGCCAGCGGCGGTTTCAGCTGTTGGCGCGCGAACTCGGCGGGGGAGCTCCCTTTGTTTCTACCACCGGAGGTTCGGCAGCAAGGCCAAGCGCTGCATCCCACCATGCACATGGGTGTCGGGAAACGAGGAAGCCGGCGCTCAGTAGCAGCTGTGGGCGCTGGCGAGCGAGGTGAGCTGCTCTTCGTCACAGACTCCCTGTCAGGACGTCGTTTTCTGGTTGACTCTGGTTCCCAGAAGAGTTTGGTCCACCCTGTTGGACCTGAATTAGCAAGCCGAGGCAGTGGCCCACTGCTAACTGCTGCTAACGGTTCTCCCATTGGAACTTTTGGCACTAGACGGGCAACAGTTTCTTTCCATGGTCGTGAGTTTGAGTGGGATTTTGTTGTTGCCTCAGTGACTGTTCCTATTATCGGTGCAGATTTTTTATGTGCTCATGGACTGTTAGTAGATGTTGCTAACCGCAGACTTATTGACGCTGTAACTTTTGCAACTTTCCCATGTGTGTCTGGGGGGGCTGGGCCGCTAACTCATGCTAATGTTTTAGTTTCAGGAGATGTTTTTCAAGGTTTGTTGGCAGAATTCCCCTCTTTAACTACACCTGCTTTTTCCTCTTCAGAAACTAAACACGGGGTCGAGCATTTCATCCCTACTACGGGACCGCCCGTTTTCGCACGTGCACGCCGCCTCGACGCTGTTAAACTGGCCATCGCTAAAGAGGAGTTTGGTACCATGGAGAGGTTGGGTATTGTTAGACGCTCTAACAGCCCGTGGGCCTCCCCCCTTCACATGGTACCAAAAGCAGACGGGTCGTGGCGCCCATGTGGCGATTTTCGCCGTTTAAATAACGTGACGACGCCTGATCGCTACCCCATTCCGCACATTCAGGACTTTTCTGTTCGGTTGTCGGGTGCTTCCATTTTTTCTAAGGTGGATCTGGTGCGCGGCTACCATCAAGTCCCAGTGCAGTCCAGCGATGTACCTAAAACTGCAGTAATCACCCCCTTTGGGCTTTTTGAGTTCCTCCGCATGCCGTTTGGACTAAAGGGGGCAGCACAGACTTTTCAAAGGCTGATGGACTCCGTGTTACGTGGCCTCGATTTTGTGTTTGTCTATCTGGACGACATTTTGGTGGCCAGCTCGTCAACCGAGGAGCACCTGTTGCACCTGAAAGAAAATTTTCAGCGCTTGGATGCACATGGCTTGATCATTAATCCGGTTAAGTGCCAGTTTGGTTTACCGGTGATCGATTTTTTAGGTCATCGAATTTCCGCGCAGGGTGCAGTTCCATTGCCTGCCAAGGTGCAGGCGGTGGCAGAGTTCCCACGTCCTCTGGTGGTTAAAAAGTTGCAGGAGTTTTTGGGCATGGTGAACTTTTACAACAGGTTCATTCCCAATGCAGCCCATCTCCTGCAGCCTCTCTACGAGGCCCTGCGCTCGAGGAAGGCGACTGACACAGTGGTTTGGACCCCGGACCGGATCACTGCTTTTGATGGTGCTAAGTCCGCGTTAGCTAGCGCGGCACTCCTAGCCCATCCAGATTCAGAGGCCCCGATTGCGTTGACAACTGATGCTTCAGATATAGCTGTGGGGGCCGTTGTAGAGCAACGCGTTGGCGACGCATGGCAGCCGTTGGCATTTTTCAGCCGTAAATTGCGGGACTGCGAGCGCAAGTACAGCGTTTTTGACCGCGAGTTGTTGGCGCTATTCTTAGCTACACGGCATTTTCGTTTTTTGCTGGAGGGTCGTTCGTTTACGGCTTATGTGGACCACAAACCACTCACGTTTGCAATGTCTAAAGTTTCGGAGCCCTGGTCAGCGCGTCAGCAACGGCACTTGGCGGCCATTTCAGAGTTTACAACGGACGTCCGCCATGTGGCTGGAAAATCCAACTCAGTGGCAGACTGTCTGTCACGGGTGCTCGTTTGTCCTGTGCTCCTCGGGGTAGATTTTTCTGCCATGGCCGCTGACCAACCGGGAGACGCTGATATAACTGCCCTTCGTGCCGGCGTTTCAGGGCTTAAGCTAGAGGAGGTCAAATTGGGAGAGGGCGGTCCTTTGATCCTGTGTGACGTTTCCACAGGCCGGACACGCCCAGTGGTTCCATCAGGTTGGCGCCGCCGCATTTTTGACTCTGTTCACTCTCTCTCGCACCCAGGTGTGCGCGCGTCTGTGAAACTAGTCAGCGCACGTTTTGTGTGGCCTGGTTTACGCAGAGAGGTGAGGAGTTGGGCAGCGGCTTGCGTGGCTTGTCAGCGTGCCAAGGTGCACCGGCACACTAAGGCACCACTGGAACCATTTCCCATTCCAGCCAAGCGTTTTGACCACGTGCATGTGGACTTAGTTGGTCCCCTGCCCCCATCACGGGGTTTCACACACCTGCTTACAGTGGTCGACCGCACAACCAGGTGGCCGGAGGTCGTTCCTCTTTCTTCCACAACTACCTCCGACGTGGCTGGTGCGTTCCTCTCCACTTGGGTTGCCCGTTTTGGTGTGCCCTCGGACATCACTTCAGACAGAGGTCCCCAGTTTATTTCAGGGCTCTGGTCCGAGATGGCGCGCTCCTTGGGGGTGCAGGTGCATCGCACTACCGCCTACCACCCTCAGGCTAACGGGTTGGTTGAACGTTTCCATCGGTCTCTTAAGGCGGCGTTACGTGCTGCGCTAACAGACGTTGGCTGGGTGGAGCGTTTGCCGTGGGTGCTGCTTGGGTTGCGATCAGCTCCTAAGGAGGACCTCAACGCTTCATCAGCCGAGTTGGTTTTTGGTCAGCCTTTACGAATCCCAGGGGAGTTTTTGTTAGACGCTGCCGCTCCACGGTTCCCCGAAGCGGTGGACCCCTATTCGCAGAGTAGTCTTTTGGTTCCGGGTCCTGTGCACCATTGTTTCCCGCAGGCGTTTGTGCCCACAGCACTCCAGTCTGCCCGTTTTGTTTTTGTGCGACGTGACGCCCACCGTTCGCCCCTCCAGCCTCCGTATGACGGGCCGTTTCGGGTGCTCGAAAGGGGCGCGAAAAGTTTTGTTTTAGACATGGGTGGGCGTAGAGAGCTGGTTACAGTGGACCGCCTGAAGCCAGCCTATGTGTTGGTTGATGAAGAGGTGTTGCCGGCTCGGGCGAGATACACTCGAGCGTCCTCACGATACGCCAATACGCAGCGTACGTACGCCCCGTACGCAGCGTAGCCCCGCGTAGCCCCTCAGGGCAAGTACGCGCAAAAGTATTTTTTTACTACGCATACGCGATTCGCATACGCGATGCGCGGTGTCTGACCTAAACTTCCCCGGCGCCGGACTGTTTTGTATGTTACACAAATGAAATAAATTCCTCTTTTTTATCGCTGATCGGGCCTTTTCTTTTGTTTTTTTGCCTAAAGTCAAGTAACCGCTTCTTCCTCCGTTCACTCGATGAATGAAATGAATGAATTCAGGTCCTACCTGGGTGCGCAATGTTTTATATATTCCCTGGTGGGCTGTGGTGGGCTGTGGGCTGCAGGAAAAGCACTCCGTGCTCAGCTGCTCATATTACAACAAGGAGAACGCGAGCGTTTGGAGCGAAAAACTAGCGGAAGTGACGATCGGAAGTGACGGTACGGAGGAAATGACGTTAGAATTTGGAGCGAAAACACGAGAATCTACGCGAGAACGAAAGCCGAGTGTAGCAGCGGCTCCGTATACGCGCGTATACGCACGTATACGCGCGTATACGGAGTCTGCTTCAGTGTATCTCGGGCTTCAGGTTCCTAGACGCGGCCGCCCTCCTGCTCGACCCCATCTTCCGTTTTCTCCCCCCAACCCCCCAACTGTGTTCCTCCCCCTGTAGCACAAAATGTTGTTCCTGCACGGGTGCCAGCTGTTTCTCTGCCCCCGAGTCGACGCAGTCGGTTCGGCAGGTTGATTAGGCCCCCTGTGAGAGACTGATATGTTTTGTATTTGCCCTTCTGGGTGTTCGGGGGGGGGGTGGTGTGTTGGTGAGGTATATGGCCTCATCTCTCTCTCACCCAGTAGGAGGAGCCAGCGAGGTGCTCCCCAGGTTTTACGAGGTGAAGAAGAAGAAGTGTTCGTGTGTAAATTCATTCATTCTGTTTCTGGTTTTGACGCTCGAAGGATTAAAGGCAACTGCTTGCAGATCAGTTTGTTTCTCCTTCTTCACACGCTACAATAGCATTAAATTCAAACAGAAGTTCAAATTATTTAATCCTGAAAGAACTCTGCCTAACTACTGTAGCTCTTTTATAACATGATGGAGTTAAACTCAAAGCAGTCTCCTCAGATAAATAGTGTTAACTTATTATTTTTATATTTGATTGTTTCTGTTCAGTGCCCTGAGACGACTTCTGTTGTGACTTGGCGCTATACAGTATAAATAAACTGAACTGAATTGAATTGAAAATTTTTTTTAAACCCCGCTTACAAAAATAATTGGAATCGAGAATAGAAAAGAATCGGAATCGAAATGAAGAATCGGAACCGCAATCATTCAAATTCAAACGATGCCCAACCCTAATTATAGCCAAACCTAACTGATGTGAAAAAGAGTGGATTTGCCACGAAATACAGCAGTGATGAGCAACAAACTCAAAACTACGCTCGGCAGAATGCAGATCTTAAAGTCATCTACCTGCAAGCTGCAGCAGAGGCGCTCCAACAGGTAGAGGAGGAAGTGCTTCTCCTGGCTCAAGAAGCAATGTGGCCGGGCTGGGGTTCTAGTAAGGCTAAAAGCTAACGCTAAACCTGGCAGATCCCGATACCCTCTCTCTTTCTGTTGAACGTCCGCTCTTTGGACAACAAGATGGATTTGCTTAATCTGATAGTGAGTGCCTCAGCAAAGATGAGAACATGTGCCATGCTTTGTCTCATGGAATCATGGATTAACAGCGACATGCTGGACTCAGCCTTCCAGCTGGACGACAGACTCTTTTTTTTGAGTGGACCGCTGCAGTGAGGTAACGGGGAAATTGAGGGGGGTGAAGTATGCATTTACGTGAGTAAAAGTTGGTGCACAAACTTCATGCTGATAAACCGTCATTGCTTCAAGGCTTTGGAGCAGCTAACAGTTAAATGTTGACCACAATATGTTTTATTTTTAGCTTTTGACGAGTTCCTGACCAGGATTGAGGCTGCTGTCGTTTTGCCTACCTATAAAATATTTTAAAAGGTCAAGCTGAATTTCCCTTGTTGCCGGGAGTATTGATGGCTCTACTAAGGGGATAAAGTGCAACATTGTAGTGCCATTGTACCATTGTTTATGCACATTGTTTCTTTCTTTTAGTTTAGAGACTGAGGCTTCTGTGGTGGCAGTGGTGACCCCTGGTGGTGGGATCCTGTCTTGTGCTTTGTAGGAGCACCTTTTTCTTTGTTAGCTGTGTTTCTTTCTTTTTTTTTGCACTGGATGTTGTACCTTCCCTCACTACTTCCCCCATTGGTAAGCCTCAGTTTCATTTGAAATTTAGATTTAAAAAAAATAATAAGTTTTGTTAAATGCCGATAATTCTCAATCAAACTGGTTGGTCCACATAAGTTGTTTACGGCTTGGTGGGGGAACACCGTGCTGGAACTACTCTGACTGATGAAGCCCTCTGGAGTGAGGGTGAAACGTTTCTACTAAAAAAGAAACTGTCCAGATGACCTGATTGAGAATTATCGGATTTGATACCTGGATTATTGAGCATGAACTTTCTTGTTTTGTTAAATGCATTCACTGTTTCAACTATTCAAATTCAGGTTATCATTAATTAAAAAAGTTATTGAAGCTGAATAAAGTTTGTAGAAATTTCTGAATCTCGTCTCCTCATTTCCAGCAGAACTTACCTGTGTCCTTATTGTAACCTTTAATATTTTATACTTGGGTTTTATAATAAGGAAAATCCACGTTAGGTGACCACAAATGCTTTGAAGACTCGTACAGACCACCCAGCGCCAGACTCACTTCACCATCGGAAAAAGAGTTTCTCAACTGAAGTGAGGAGTACTTTCAGGAGGATTAATACTCACAAAGCAACCGACCCAGACAACATCCCCAGGAAGGTGCTGAAAGACTGTGCTGATCAGCTCTGCGAGGTGCTGGCTGACATCTTTATCTCCTCACTTACACTGGCAAGAGTTCCCACATGTCTGAAGACTGCACACATCATCCCAGGCCCAAAGTGCTCTACAGTGACCGGTCTGAATGAGTACCGGTCAGTAGCCATCACTCCGATAGTCGGTAAATGCTTTGAAAAACTGGTCATAACCTACATCAAAACAACCATCAACATAAACAAGGACCCTCACCAGCATGCATACCGCGAGAATCGATCTATAGAAGACGCCATCTCTTCTGTGGTTTACACTGCCCTCACCCACCTGGAGCAGAAGGCTGTATGTGCTTTGTGGACTTCACGTCTGCCTTCAATACCATGATCCCCCAAACCCTGATGGACAAAGTACTCACACTAGGACTAAGCCCAAGGCCGGATCTACCATATGGGCAATCTGGGCATGTGCCCAGGGGGCCCTTGGCACAGAGGGACCCTCTGCCAGCAGAATTGTTTTTGCCTCAACAAACACTGGGCACTCTGACTCCATTCATCCATGCTACACAGCACTGTGAGGGAGGATGGTGAAGCTGTTCATAATTCATTCAACCTTTATTTATACAGGCTAGCCTCGTTGAGTCATGGGGACTCATTTACAAGAGGGACCTGTCTCACTCACACCAAACATCCATCCACTCTCACACTCACACCTAGGGTCAATTTAGAGTCACCAATCAGCCTAACATGCATGTTTTTTGGTCTGTGGGAGGAAACCGGAGTACCCGGAGGAAACCCACGCATGCACGGGGAGAACATGCAAACTCCACCCAGAAAGGCCCCCGGACCGGGATTTGAACCGGCAACCTTCTCGCTGAGAGGCAGCAGCTCTACCAGTTGTGCCACCGTGCTGCCCAATAATAATGGTTTCAATGGGGCAGAGGGAATTTCCAGTTTTTAAAATAAAACACAAAACCTGATAACATTCACATATCTCACCTGGTGCCTTTACTGTAGAAACATTTCTAGTCCGACACCGGAAGTATAGTAATAGAACAGACAGCAGGGTTTTTTTGTAAGTACTGTAATTTGCATTCAGTTTATCAAAGCAAACGTTTTTTGTTTAAACGTGAAGTTTACTAAAATGTCCTACAAATATCTGCTGTGCTGTTCGCGGCACAATCAGACCAATAAGGCTACAGCAAACAGTGTTTTGAACACAGACCCAAAACAAAACAAAAAAAGATATGTTCCTGTGCAGAGGTATGGTTCCAATCGCATACCTACAGATGAGGAATTAAGAAGAATGTGGCTGAAAAATCTGAATTTGAAGAAACCAACCAAAATGCTGTTTGTGTGTGCAACACAGTACTGAAAATTATTGAATAAATTAAACCAATGAGCCAATAGGTTTGGATATAGGAGTACAGTGGGGTGTTTAAATGAGACACAAAGGCATTTATATGAAGTTAAAGAATGAACTGACTTTTTTCATTCAACCTTTATTTAGGCAGGTTAATCTCATTGAGCCTCGAGGACTCATTTACAAGAGAGACCTGGCTACAAACTAAAGAATGATGACAACAGCAACAGTAGATTTTCCTTGGACAATCAACAATAGACAATCATAAGAGAGACATATAAAAAATTTTAACAAGTTAAAACAAAGATATCAAACAGACAGATTATAAGGCAAATGTAGAAGATCAAAAACAGGAACATGTCTGCATTGGTTTTTGCCAGGAGTCCAACAGATTCTTAAAGCCATTTAGAGAAGTCAAGGTCGAGATCTTCAGATCTTTTTGTAAAATATTCCAGGAAGCAGGAGCGGATTAGGAGAAGGCCCTTTTGCCAAGCTCAGTTTTCACTGACGGAACACTGCAGGTAGTACTTTAGTAAACTAAACCATAAAACTGACACAACGCTGTACAAGATTTACACCATTATGAAAAATAAAATTACAAAAAATTAAATACATAAAGCACCAAGGAGACTTGGCCAAGTGCTAGTTCTCAGTTTAAATCTTCTGGGTGCACCCTGTCAACCTGAGCTCTAAACCGTGGTAGAAAAGCAGATTAGTCAAATTATTTTTCAATTTAAGTTCAACTCTAACACCATTCACATGAGGAGAATTTCCTACACAGCAGTTTGTTATACTGTCCCCCCCCCCAAAAAAAACTTGTCCTAATGGTACAGTCCAAAAATTCCCAGGATGAAAGTATACGAGAGAAAAAATGTCAGTCACTGGTTTTACATATAACCAACTGTGTGTGAAGCTGCGAGTGACAAAGGCCTACCACACCGCAGGGTGCAGCAGGACTCATCGAGTGGAAAAGGAGGGATTTCAATTCTGTTTCGCTAAGTTCACATTTCCTTAAATGAATTTTTAAAACTGAATAGCTTTCATTTGATATTATTTATATTTGTACATATTATTCTCGACCTGCCATTGTGTGTCTGTTCCTCACAAACCCAACCGGTCGAAGCAGGTGGTCGCTTGTCCTGAGCCTGATTCTGTTGGAAGTTTTTTCCTCATGAGGGAGTTTTTTTCTACTGTTGCCTTCATGCTTGCACAAAATGAGATTCTGCAATAAAGTTAAATTCAAGGAGACCTCGGGCAGATGAAGAGTGTTCAAGAGGTGGATGGGCATAATCTGGATTGTGAGCAGACCACGATGGCTAATAGTAGTAGTGGGGGTGTAAACCAGGGTTTGCCTTCAGGTAAACGGTGTCTTGAGGTTGACGACAGCGGTGGTGACGTTAGGAAGAGGGTACTGCTGGACAAATGTAAAGTTGTGTTACGGTTTAAGGCAGGCCAGGGTTTGCTTGGGGTAAGCCCTGTTGTGTTTTGGAAAGGTTTAAAGTGCGCTGTAGGTGATGTTGAATTAGCTAAGGTGTTGTGGGATGGTAACCTCCTTATCATTTGTAGAAATGCTGAACAGATGAACAAGGCTTTGGACTTACAAACGGTGTTTAGTAAAGTAGTGGTGGACAGGCAGATTGTGGGGGAAGTGAGAGGTTCGAGAGGAGTGATTTCAGGGATTCCTGTTGGAGAGGACTTGGAGGCATTAAAGAAGGTCATACAAGGAGGGGAAATTGTGAATTTGAAACGTTTACCGGCTTATCGTAATGGGGTGAAAGTGGATAGTGCGTCCGTCCTGTTATATTTCCGGGACAGTATCTTGCCGGATAAGATCATGATTGGATACTTGTGTTTCAGTGTGAAGGCTTATCTACCGCCACTTCTTAGGTGTTATAAGTGTCAGAGGTATGGGCATATCGCTAATGTTTGTAGGAGTAAACGTCGTTGTAGTAGATGTGGGGGGGACCATTCATATGACGATTGTGGAGAGACTCCGATGTCGTGTTGTAATTGTGGGGAAGGTCATTCTGCAGCTTATGCAGGGTGTGTGAAACGAAGAGAAGCTGCTGAAATTCAGAAAGTTAGGACTGATAAGAAACTTAACGTACGCCAAAGCAGTTCAAGTGGTCAACCGCAATATTTCTTCAACGCCTACTGTTGCCACACCAAGCGTACCTGAACGTAGTCAGAGTGATATCACAATCGAACGGTTGATTCCTTTCGTTGCTTACGTTATAAACTGCTCTGAACAGGCAAAATCTAAAACTGAAACCATCAAAATCATAGTGAAGGCTGCTGCAAGATTCTTTGATGTTAAGGAGTTGTCTTGGGAGAGAATTCATGATGAATTGAGACAAGGTGAGGGTACGTCTGAACATGAATCTCTACCCATGACTTAACTGTGGTCCGATGGAGTTGTAGTATTGTTTGGTGGTGGGGATTTGTTGCACTTTTCTCTTTGTACACTTTAGGGATTTTAGTAAGGGTAATAGTTTGTTGAATGTTAGGGTGTTCTGAGGCGCCTGTGCGCTTTGTATAGTGTACAACTCTGTCTGGTCCATACTCCAATCTGGAAGGTGGCGGTAATGCACCTTTACGTTGTTTGCCAACCGCCATAAAACTCCAATAAGAAGAAGAAGAAAAAATTCAAAGCAGTCTGTTCCTCAGTTAAATAGTCTTAACTTACTTATATGAATGTTTCTGTTCAGCTGAGATGACTTCTGCTGTGACTTGGCGCTATATAAATAAACTGAATTGCATTGAATTTAATTGATATGACTACTCTAATATGATTTTTTTCCCTTCTTCTTTTGGTTGCTCCCTTCTTCAGAGGTCGCCACAGTGAACTAACTCGCCCAAAGATTTGGCAATTGTTTTTACGCTAGTTGAGTCAGGAAGGCCGCCAAAAGACCACTGAGCTAAAGTCCACATACCACAGTGTAGAGCACATCTTGGGCACCTTGGGGAGCATGGTGGGGTAAAGGGCCTTGCTCAAGGGCCCAGAGAGGAGTAAATGAGGGTGGAGGCAGATGTGGGTGTTTCACTTCTCTCACCCACATTTTGATGTTGTTGGTCCGGGGAATTGTACCGGCGACCTTCCGATCACATGTCCACCTCTAACCTCTGAGCCACCACTCCCAACTGATATAATAAATAACAAGATTTTTTAAATAATTTAAAAACTACAGAATATAAGTGCTTCAAAAATAAGGCATTATAAAGCATAAAAAAACACAAACAGCAGAGCTCAGGCGGAAGTTGTAGTGAAGAACAGTTTCGTTCGAGCTCTTATTTTGAAGGCTAGCCGATAAAGGAAGTGATTTCTTCCTAGCAGCGGAAGCTGTTCTTTGCCGTTCAGTGTTCTCAATGTTCCGCATCGACGATTTAAGCCTGTTTTCTCTCGACTTCTGGTGAAATTAGTGACATTTTGAGTTGTATTCAGCTGTAACTGCTCCGTTAATGCTGAAGGTAAATACTGATGAACGAAAACTAACAGATGTGGAGACAGCATCTGGATTCAGAGGAAGAAGAAATGGAGGATTTCGTTGAAAGTAGAGATGCTCTTGACCAGGAAACAACTGGAGGGAGAAAAATTGATGCAGTTTTCAATCCCAACGTTCAACTGCATATAATAGGTTTGTATCTATTTATTCTTTCTGTTGAATGTGATTATGTTGCAGTTTAGTCTGAGCTTTCTTCTAGCTAATTAATTGTTGGAAAGGGCATACATAAAGCATCCGGATGCTTGGAAAACAGCCTTTGTTCTTCCTTTGCTGAAGGGAGGTGATCCCACCTCACTGAACAATTATCGACCGATCTCTAAACTTTAGCCAAGGTTCTAGAAAAATGGATAAACTCTCAGATCAAAAATTATCTGGACTCATTTAACATCTTACCTCTCCATCAATCTGGTTTCAGGAAAAAACACAACACAACAACTGCTTCTCTGAAGGTTCTTAAAGCTGCACTATGTAACTTTGTAGTGCAGACTAACTTTTCTAACAATATATTTTTAACATATTTCTTCACTCTGTCACTATCTACTGACAGACTGGTGTTAGACAAAGTAATCTCTGAAAAAAACTATAGTCCCCTTGCTTCTCTATCAGCATTTATAAAAACACTAAAAACACAGAGTGACCCGCCGTTAACCAGCCAATAAAAACAGAGTTTGTAACCAGCCAATAAAAACAGAGCTTGAATTTGAATCAGCCAATAAAAACAGAGCTTGAATTTGAATTTCAGCAGAGCAAGGGGGGCAGAGCCATATTCATTCATTCATTCAACCTTTATTTATACAGGCTAGCCTCGTTGAGTCACGGGGACTCATTTACAAGAGGGACCTGTCTCACTCACACCAAACAACCATCCACTCTCACACTCACACCTAGGGTCAATTTAGAGTCACCAATCAGCCTAACAAGCATGTTTTTTGGTCTGTGGGAGGAAACCGGAGTACCCGGAGGAAACCCACGCATGCACGGGGAGAACATGCAAACTCCACCCAGAAAGGCCCTGGACCGGGATTTGAACCGGCAACCTTCTCGCTGAGAGGCAGCAGCTCTACCAGTTGTGCCACCGTGCGGCTCTGAGGGGGAGGGATCAGAATGTTTTGCCTGTTGAAAATGTTTCTAAGTTCTGTGCTCTACAGAAAGTTACACAGAGCACCTTTAATGATGTTGTTGAAGCATTGGATGCTAAGAATTATTGTGCTGCACTTTTCTTAGACCTGTCTAAAGCTTTTGACACTGTGGATCATAACATCCTGTGTCATAAGCTCTC
This sequence comes from Garcialebias charrua, assembly GCA_038048925.1. NCBI lineage: Eukaryota > Metazoa > Chordata > Actinopteri > Cyprinodontiformes > Rivulidae > Garcialebias > Garcialebias charrua. The sequence goes on along the minus strand of JBBPBX010018490.1, from coordinate 8,943 downwards.
AGAAATCGGTTTCTCTGATCACACCATCGGTTGGTTTTCTAACTATCTTTCCAATCGGAGGCAATGTGTTCAACATAACGGTACTTCTTCCAGCTATTTAACAGTTAAAAATGGTGTACCACAAGGCTCAGTTTTAGGACCAACCCTCTTTACAATCTACATAGCTAATGTAGGTCAGAGCATCCCTGATGCATCCTTACATTTCTATGCTGATGATACAGTTGTTTATTGCCGAGCTAAAACAGTAGCTAAGGCTTTCCAGTTACTGCAATCCGCTTTTGACATCATCCAGTCAGATTTGTTCCGTCTCAAACTTGTCCTAAATGCTGATAAAACAAAAGGGATGTTTTTTTCAAGTAGGAAGTCGGTCCCAGCAGATCTTCCTCTGATTTTATCCTCAAATGGTGTCCCTATTGAGTTTGTTGATTCCTATAAATATTTGGGTATCCTGGTCGATTCGCATCTCTCTTTTAAACTCCACGTGGAAAACCTAGTGAAGAAACTGAAAGTTAAACTGGGTTTCTTTTTCAGAAATAAATCATGTCTAACACTGAATGCTAGGAAACGCCTTGTATCTGTGACTTTCCTTCCCTCCATTGATTACGGTGACATTCTCTACATGAATGCTCCTACAAGCACCCTGCGGATGTTGGATGTTGTCTATCATGGTGCACTAAGATTCATAACTGGCTGTGATTATCGTACCCACCACTGCACCCTGTATTCACTGGTTAACTGGACATCATTAACCTCACGCAGACTCTTCCACTGGTACATTTTCATCTTCAAATCACTTCTTGGTCTGCTGCCCTCATACATCTCCTCCTACATGTCTTTGCGTGAGTGCAGCTACAGCGTGCGCTCTCAGGACATGATCACCTGCAGTGTTCCGTCAGTGAGGACTGAACTTGGAAAAAGGGCCTTCTCCTACTCTGCTCCTGCTTCCTGGAATATCTTACAAAAAGATCTGAAGCTCTCGGCCCTGACCTCTCTGGATGGTTTTCAGAATCTGTTGGAATCCTGGCAAAAACCAATGCAGATATGTTCCTGTCTTTGATTTTTTGTACATCTACCTTATAATGTTTTTGCTAGTTTTTGCTACTTTTTCTTTTTCTTTTGTTTATTGTTTAATGTATTTTTATCATTGATGTTCATCATTCTTTAGTTTGTAGGAGGTCGCTTTCGTAAATGAGCCCTCGAGGCTCAATAAGATTTACCTGACTACATAAAGGTTGAATGAATGAATGAACATACGACAAGACAATGGACATTTGGAGACAGGCAGGGCCGCCATCTTGGATGGGTCTCACGCGTCCTCCAGTGCATTTCTTTGTACTGAGGAAACTGTACAACTAAAATAATTATAACTTCCTGAAGTTTTACCCGATTTTCACACAGTTTGGTTTTATTACCCGATTTTCACACAGTTTGGTTTATGTGTCGCCCTTAAGTTTTCAAAAAAAAAATTCAACTTATAATCTTAGGTAAATCTCAGTTTGTGTTATACTCTTCAAGCCTCATCTACTTTAGACACCAACCCAGCAATACTTATTTCCGCTAATAGATGGCAGCAGTGATGTAGTTTAGAACGTCACTGACGGACGCTCCTCTGCATTTTACAGCAGAAGCAGCGAGTGATGCTACGTTCACACCGAACGTGTTTTGAGCTGCAGGAGCGGCCGGTTTACATGCAAAGTCAATGAGGGACGCGCCTCTAGGGGTCGTGTGTTGCGTCACGTCCGTTTTGAGTGGCGCGGGAGGGGCGGCACAGCGTTTTCCGTGCATGCGGTGCCCGCGGCAGCCGCCGCCGCTCAAATTAAAAAAGCTGAACTTTCGCCGCTCAACGCGTCTTGACAACCAATCCGGGAGAGTCAGCTATGTCACGCGGTGACGAGGGGACGGATGTTGCGCAAGTGTGATGTATTGTTTGTGAGACACAGAAACAACCCGCAAATTCTTGTTCAAGTATGGAGGAGTTCAAGAAAGGAGAAAGAAAAAGGACCTTCCCTGGCGGAGTGTCAGTGAGGAAGTTGGGATATCGAGTAAGTTTTGAATTGTAAACTCCTCCCACACCCCGCCGCCACCGCCGCTGCTGCTTCTCGTCTGAACACCAGTGCGTCGAGGGCGTCCACCTTGAGGCGTTTCGTGCTTTTTGGCCGCTCAAAACGCGTTAGGTGTTAATGTAGCATAACGCCGGGTACACACCAAACGCATTTCGAGCAGCCGAAGCAGCCAGTTTACATGCAAAGTCTATGTGGCCACGCATCTTGGAGCGGCGCAGCGTGTTTTGAGCGGCGCAGCGCGTTTTGAGCAGTTTAAGCAGCGCGGCAGTGTGCGGCAGTTCTTTTCCGCGCACGCGGCATATCCAAAGCAGTGGCTGCCCGACTTCATCGAATTGAACTTTGACCTACTTCGGCTGCCCGCCGCGTAGCAGCAACCAATTGGGAGAGACTCTGCTATGTGATGACGTAACGACGACAGGACTTTTTTTGGACTTTTTAAACTTACCCCAACGAGCCACCATGAAGAAACCAGCCTCCGGTAAGAAACTAGGCATTTTTACATTTGCCGATGTCCGCTTGAGCGTACAATCACCCCAAACATTAAAAAAAGTTTTAATCTCAACAAAGACTTTCGGAGCTGCAGTTCGGCTCGTAGAAAACCCACTCAAGTAGTAACGAGGCTCACGAACAGCTGATTTTATCTGCCCGGTGTACAAAAAAAACAAACCCGACCGGAAAAGGACCAAGACGCTCCTCCCACTGCGCGTCTTCAGACGCGTTCGGTGTGAATAGACATCTGTTGACAAGCAGCCAACACCGCGCGTCGGGAGCATTTTTGCTGCTGAAGACGCGTTTGGTGGGAACCCGGCATTAACGGTCAGATTCAGAAGCTCAGTCAGAAATGTGTCGACGTGTAGTCTAAAGCTCTGTTTGTGTTACAGACAAAAATAAACACTTGTGGCACCGAAATTAAAGTTGTCCTCACTCCGTGTGTTACAGTTGCAAACGGTAGAGATACACGATGCTTTACATGTTAAAAATACGTGCTTTCATGCTGAAATACTTTTTTTGTTCTTTAACAAAGACAGCCATATGGTTTGGTATTTTAATAAATGTCTAAATGAATAAGTTTTATATTTAAAAAAAGAAACAAGTTTGATTGTTCACTTTAATCTCTCACACACACACACACACACACACACACACACGCACACACACACACAATCCTGAGCCATTTATACACACCAAAAATAATTTCTTCATATGTGTGCTGTGCATGCACACACAACTTTAAACTGGGGCTATTGAGCTAAAACCCTTGAAAAAGAAATGGTTTGCACAGCTTCTTGTATGTGCTGGCACTCTGTAACTCCAGGGTAATTAATTTTGCGATGTGGTGCAGCCTGAGTTTGTGAAATACAGATACAACAAATGACACAAGCATGAAATGATGGTTCTCAATAGACTATATGCCACGGACTTCCGTTCCAGAACTCGCGCATTCATGAGCCCGACCGCGCACTTCCGGTTAGCGGGAATGACAGAGTCAGAGTCAGAGAGTCTTTATTGTCATTTGCACCGCATGTGGTACATGTGATGAAAACGAGATTATGTACACAGGGTCCCAGTTACATCCAACAACAAATGCAAGAGAAAAACAGAAATAACATCTAGGATTAACTAAGAAAAACATTAACTAGTAATACACTAAGCCCTAATGTAATAGAAAAACATCATTATAAACAGCAGCACGAACACGAGTCTGTATGAGTAGATGGTCACAAATGAACACAGCAACAAGAAAACAGATCAGCATCAGCAGGGGCCAAGATGGTGTAGAGGCAGGGCTGCCGACTTGGGACCCGAAGGACCCAGGTTCGAACCCCGGCCACTACACACCTTGGGGTGTCTATGGGTGCACACCTATTTCCCCAGCTCCCCGGGCGCTTTCTATGGCTGCTCACTGCACCACCTGGTGGTGGTTGGGTTAAATGCAGAGACGAATTTTGTCTGTGTATGGGAAACATACACAGATGACAAAATGTGACATTTATTTTATTTATTTATGATGTGATATTTTGCAGTGTTTATTCGTGTTGATTATTTATTCATGAGTCTAACAGCCTCAGGGTAGAAGCTGTTCCTCAGTCTAGTGGTTCTACATTTGATGCTCCTCAACCTCCGTCCTGAGGGGAGTGGGGCAAAGAGTGAGTGTGCTGGGTGAGTGAGGTCTTTCATGATGCAGGTGGCTCTTTTCCTGCATCTGGAGGTGTAAATGTCTGTGATGGTGGGGAGACTGACTCCAACAGACTTCTGTGCAGCCTTCACCACTCTCTGCAGAGCTTTCTCTCTCTGCAACTGTGCAGCCTCCATGCCACACGTTGATGCTGGAGCACAGGATGCTCTCCACTGCACACCTGTAGAAGGAGGTGAGGACTGGGCTGCTCAGACCAGCTCGTCTCAGCCGTCTGAGGAAGTAGAGTCTCTGATGACCTTTCTTGATCTTGACACGAACATAAATGAGTAAATACAATTAATAAAACATCTACATACACACCAACAATAACTCCATACACATATAAATCCATATAAATCTATAGCGACGTTTCCCTTATGGATAGCCGCGATAAATTGTCGCCCTAACCCCCTCTCGGCGGGGGAACGGAACAGCTGTACCCACCGGTGGGCGGACACAACGGAACGCACTTGTAGTGCCAGTAGCTCGCAGCCGCTTCCCGTTTTGGGTCGTTGTCATGGTCTGCTACTAGGAGCTAACGCTAACAACAACGGCAGTGGATGGGACCTGGAAGTGGCGGATATGGCCGGTATTTTAACGGAAGTACGTCACAACTACCCGTGGCATATAGTCTATTCAGAATTGTGTTTCTGCAATGTGCTCACTGAGTAAAAACACATCTCCTGAAACAATCTCCGCCCAAACAGAATGGTTGATGGAGGACACACTGACACCTTGTTTCTTTGAGTTTTGGTTCACACGCTCTGCTGCTCTGATCACCTTCACTGTTCCCTCTGAGGGGATCATCAGCCCACCATTGTTTTTAGGTTGAAGCAGCGGTAGTTCTGGTCAAAGGATGAGGGTACAGCATCTGTGATGTATGGCACACCTCACAGGACAGGCTTTTCAGAATTTCTTTGACAAACCCTGTAATGTAGACCAGGGCATTGTCTACAAGCTCACCACAGCAGGTGGGCAGGTAACTGTGATCACAAATGACTCCAGAAATATTTGCAAATGAGGATGGAAGCTCTTCTACTGCCATTAAAGCAGAGTGCATGTCTGCAGCTGATAGGGACACACAGTCTCATTGCCAGACCCACTTGGTGAGACATCACAATGGACCATAGGTGAAAAATGTCTTGGAACTGCCCTGCAGTGGGACTGTTATTCAAGCTGTAGTGATACAGGCCCTCTGTCTTGACCTTCAAGTACACCTCTCTGCATCTCTCTGAAACTCTCAGTGTTACACCTTCTTGAAACTCTCAAGGAGACAAATGGACACTATATTTCGTTACAATTATTTTGAATTAATGGACACTAATTAATCAGATTGAACTTTCTCTTTAATGTGTGTTAATTCAGAATTGATCTACAGTATATTTTGTCATTTTAATGATGATCTGTTACTTGCATGAGTTTGACCCTTCTGCTGGTTTATTCTACAATACAAGTGTGCTCTGAAATCTAGGACATGAGTCAGGGTAAGCTGTTCACTTCCTTCTCTGTTTTGTCTTCAACCTAGACTCAACAGGCCAGTCCATCTGGCTGTTTATGTAAACAGTTTTCCTGTTGTCCGTCAAGAGACTTTCTGCCTATGGAATTAAACTTCCATCTTTTATTTTGTTGAACCAGCCAATAGTTATTAAGGAGGTGGGTCAGACCCCGCCTCCCATATAAAGGGACACTTCCTGCATTTTCACTAGTTGGGTGGAGGAGAAAAGTTTCTAACAACTGGTTTGCTCCTCTGGAAAAGCTGGAGACGTTCCGGTCATTGTGTCAACTAGACCCACGTTTCAGCTGGAGTTACAGTAAAGCTTACTGTAACTCATTCACTCATCTTCTGGAAGAATTTGTTTTCTGAAGTTTTATTTTGAAAAATCAGTCTGTGCGCTTGACCTTTGTTTCCTGCCGAGGGAGGCGAGTTTCCTCGTATCGTGAATCAGCCACACACGCTGAAGTTTCAACTGGACGGCCGTTGGACAAACCCATCCACGTGTGTGTCCAGACACTTCTCCACTCTTATCTCCAAGAGACGAACCGTCAACAGGTAACGAGTCGTGGTGTGTTTGAGCGTGCGGGAGCCCAGCAGTCTGCTCGTGTGGGAAAAAGGTGTCACCCAGTCTGGTTCAAAATAACCAACTTCAGTTAACTTAGCTTTCACTTATTTCTTCCTCCTATTTCTTATTTTTCATAAGCTATTAATCTGTTAAGTAATGTGCCAACAGAAAAGTTCCTAACTGTCTGTTTGTTTTAATTTGAATTCTTGTCAACGTAGTTAGTAAATCAGAGCTAATATCGATACAAATGTTTATTGTAATTTTGTGATTATTTCAATAAAAGGTCTATTTTCTGGTAGACCAACATAAGTTGAAGTCTCTCGTGAAATTACATTTTTCCTAATTACAGTAAAAGCAATTTAATACCGGAAAAAGGATGAACTCGCGAATTGGTGGCAAGTTTGTGCAGATAAAGTCTGCTCAGACCTGCGCATCTAAAATATAGGTTAAGTCAGTAAACTGACCAGTAAGTCCTATATCATTACAATAATGGTGGCCCAGTAAGTGTTTAAATACCTTACCCCCCATTATTTTACTACATTTTGGTGGCTCGTCCGCGTTCCTGAGATGGTTATTAAGTTGTTTTGTGTAGCTTATTGTCACGGTGTTTGTTGGCATAGTTCTGTATCCTGTTTTGGACTTATAGAATAGTTTTGGCTGGTGGGTGTCAGAGATTGCTAATCGTGGCATTGTCTGGTGTGTTTCCCGTTAGAATTATCATTCTTTCACATTGCAACGTATGCTTGAAGCTGCGGATGAATGAATGTTTGTTTTTGTGAGACGTTCATTACGTGTCGCGAGGCTGCATGCATTTGTCATTTTGTGACCGCCGTGTCACGGCTCTGCTTCATGTTATTACATCTGCGGGTTGCTGTTGAAAGTCTGTTTCACACATTTGCTGCTCCATTTTACCTAATCTGTTACAACGTGTTTGCCGAGGTTCGGGTGAAACCCACTCAGCTTTTGGACCGGACGTTCCGACCTCCGGTTCCGAGTGACGTAAAGTCCGTTGTTGTACACAGTTAGCGTGCTGCCTTCTCTGGAAGGCGTGGGGGTAGCCTGGATGTGATTGGGCTCGTTAGCAGTATTTTCTGTGGTGTATTCTACGTTTATTTTGTGATAGTGTGTCCAGTACTTTGGGTCGAGCTAACGTTAGCGGTACCGAAGCAAGATGGCTGCTTAAAGCGCTGTGATTGGTCCATTGTGTGTCGTGTTCAAAAAAGTTGGTTCTGTAGACTCTTGGTTGTCAGATTCATTTTTGCACACATTTCTGACAGTTTATCTGTGTTGTTCGTTCTATAGCTCATTACTGTCCTGACAAAACACTGTCCTTAGAAACCACAAAACAGTCACACACACAAACACACACAATTTGAGTTGAACATGTTATATTTACATGCCTATTACACGTATATGTAAGTGCCTATTTACATGTATGTGTAAGTGCATATATACATGTATATGTAAGTGCATATATACATGTACTGTATATGCAAATGCATTTAAACATGTAAATGCATATATGTATATATACAAGAATATGCATATATGTACATATGCATAAACATATAGATGTATATATGCATAAACATATACATGTATATATATGCATATACGTATAATGTACAGATAGACATATACATGTAAATATAACATGTTCAACTGAAGTTGTGTGTGTTTGTGTGTGTGACTGTTTTGTGGTTTTTAAGGACAGTGTTTTGTCAGGACAGCAATACGCTATACAGTAATCAGACAATCAGATAACAGCTCATTACTGTCCTGACAAAACACTGTCCTTAGAAACCACAAAACAGTCACACACACAAACACACACAATTTGAGTTGAACATGTTATATTTACATGCCTATTACACGTATATGTAAGTGCCTATTTACATGTATGTGTAAGTGCATATATACATGTATATGTAAGTGCATATATACATGTACTGTATATGCAAATGCATTTAAACATGTAAATGCATATATGTATATATACAAGAATATGCATATATGTACATATGCATAAACATATAGATGTATATATGCATAAACATATACATGTATATATATGCATATACATATAATGTACAGATAGACATATACATGTAAATATAACATGTTCAACTGAAGTTGTGTGTGTTTGTATGTGTGACTGTTTTGTGGTTTTTAAGGACAGTGTTTTGTCAGGACAGTAATGAGCTGTTATCTGATTGATTGTCTGATTGTTTATAGCGTCTGACTGTCCAAACAAACAACTGTCCATAAAAACCATAGTACACTCCTATACACACCTAATTGAACATTAAGGTTGATGAAACCACACGTAGCAAGTAATTCTGTTTAGGAACACAAGAACTAAAATGTACCTTGGTATTCGTGTTTAAAGGAAGTTGATCGTGCTTCTGGCTACCTGCGATCTCCTGACTCTGGACGTGTTCACATGACATCTGTAAGAGATCATTTATACTTATATTTAGAGGAAATTCTACATTTTGATGATAGCTGCTGTCACATGTAAACCAATAAACATTACATGATTGTTTGTTTTTGGCCCAAGTATCCATCTCACATAAAGGAAAGATAAATGGACAGAGTATTTACAAAACTCCTCTCATGATAGGTGGACTAAGATGAAATTAAA
>JBBPBX010018489.1:24406-45559 GCA_038048925.1 Garcialebias charrua | reverse complement strand
TCAGAGGTGCACGTCACGCGCTAATCCCACGCGCGGGGCCAACGCGCAGGGGCGGGGACTGTGAAATTACGTCACTTTTGGAGCGCGCACCCTCACGCGCTGCGCGACGCGTCGAGTATGAATCTAGCTTATGGGCGATGGATGGATGGATGGATGGATGGATGGATATAAAGGTTGTCATAAACGTGTGTCCTGTAAAAGTAGGTTGGAGTAATATTAGTTAAATTGGTCGTAACTTAAAAAGACATGTTGATGTAAACTGAAAGATTACAGAAGAAAACCGCAACTTGTACTGATGTAAACATAATATGGAGGTGTGGCTATCAAAATTACGCAAAAAATGGTAAATAACAGGAATATCAAATATTTATTGGATTTTTAAATGCACATTAAGATTTACAAATTGGACTTGTTTTGGCATCAATCATTTTGAAATGCTTTTTTCAACATCACCTCATAGTAGGATGCTTCTAACGACAAGATGGTGTAGAACACCAGCTGTCATGTTGCTTGTAATACCAGAAGTGGGTTTTTCCGATTGATCTGTATTCTCAATTTGGAAACGACAGAGGTGAAAATTGGCGATGGATTTTCTTTGCAAATGCATTTAATGCCAGAATCGGTGCCCACCTGCACTCAGTGATCAATCAAACTGGTGAAAGAGTAAGAAATGCTTATAATGGTGGTGGTGGTGGTGGGGAGAGAACAAAAAATTAATTAAAAATGCACGTATCTTCAAACATCAGATTTAACGAAGGCACATGTGAAGATGGTGCATTCCTATTCATCCAATAGATTTTCCTGCAGCAGGAATCGGGATTAGGTGAGTGTCCACAGCAAGTCTTTTTTATTTTTTTATTTTATTCATTTAATGAAAATATGAAATAAGCTAATATTCTCATCTTTGATAAATAAACAACAAATCTGGTTTGAAAACAGGTGCAATTTGACACAAACCCAATGATCACCTATCGCCTGACACTTAAGGTATCTTCAGATACCTCAAAAATGCAAGACCATGTCTGTGCACCATTAAGCATATTTAATAACCTGTTCTCTTTAATTTTCTGACCAGCCCTTTATTTTCAATTTCTGAAATGAGGTAGTAAATAATCTTTCATTTCAGTGGACAAGGGTGATTAGCATGTGATATATATGAATATGCCATATTAGCATATTCATAAACCTCCCTTCACTGAGTGAATAAGAATTGTGTGAAGTCATTTTTAGGCCATAAGACGTACCATTAGAACCATACATTAGGTTAACAAAGTAAAATATGCATTATACATTTTCAGATTATGTCTAGATTTTCCTGAAATGTCTGCTAAATTGCTATTAGATTTAATGCATTTGTTTATATACTGAATGAACATTAAAGAATTTTCGACACATTTATTTGGCTTTTGTATGAAAGAAGCATCAAATGAAATGTACAATGCCTCTTTTCATGTAAATGCATAAAATATTTGAAGAGTAAACTTAAGTAAACTCAAACGGTACACAGATGCCTCTCGTCGCTCAATGATTTGAATAGTTAATGTTTTTAGTTTTTGAGCAGTGTGTTTTTCTGTACTGGAATTGAACAGGGAATGCAAGTAAACCTTAGTATTTTTGGTGCAAGATATTCAGTTGTACAGGAGTTATGCTGTGTACACAAAGAGAGGTCGATTTATTTTGCTTATCTTGTCTAGCTCAGAGTGACGTGTTTGGGAGCAGTTTCATCCACCACTCAGCACAATGGCGGCGACAGGGGGTGGCCAATGGTGGCCTTAGCCACCATAAATTAATATTCGACCACCCCAGCCACTCTCATAATTTGATATTATATATTTTTTTCTTCTTTTGGCTGCTCCCTTCTTCAGGGGTCGCCACAGCAAACTAACTCTCACAATGACTTGACAATTGTTTTTATACCGAACGCCCTTCCTGACTCAACCTCAGACCACTGAGCTACCACAGCCCTCTGTGTGGAGCAAAGAGCTGCCACCTAGGGTGCCCAGGGGAGAAGATGGTGAGGTTAAGGGCCTTGCTCAAAGGCCCAGAGTGGAGCCAATGACGATGGAGACAGATGTGGATGCTTCACCTATCCCACCCACATTATGATGTTGTTAGTACAAGGAACCTAACTTTTTGTCCTTTGATTGGTGGCTCCTGAGATTGAAGAAGTCCTTTGGATGAAGGACGAAATGTCTAAGCAAAAAAAGAAACTGTCCAGATGACCTGACTGGACATTATTGGATTTTATATTGGGATCATTGAGCATGGACTTTGGTGTTTTGAACAACTTTGGCATGACTGTCTCAGAGGAGTTGACGAGGGAGTGGGTGGATCACGGAGGTCATCTCAGTACCATCAAACTGTTTTTTCCACTATGGAGTATGTTGTTTGAGTGAATCAGTTTTGTCTTTTTTCTCCTCCCACTTCTTCCCTTGCTTCTGCTCTTTTTCCAGTGAACCTTTGGAGCTTCTCTTTGCATATCTTCTGAATTGCAAATCATGGATCTGGTCAGCTGGTCTCTCAATGCAATTTATCAATTTTTTTCAAGGAGAAGACAGGGTGAAGGAGAGCCCTCCTGCCCTGATGGGACACTTGCAGTCAGATACATGATGGATTCTAGAGAGCAGTTGAAAATTGTGTGTTTGTCCAAATTGTCAGTTGAAGATGTTGAAGACACATACATAATTGGATTTATGATAACAGGATTTCTGCTTTTTGGAGTTGGTGGTTACCTGGCATATCTACAAATACGGAAAATGTTTGCAGCTTTTCTTCCCATTGTGAAGCTGCCTGGTGAGGGGATGTGTTGTGCTGTGGATGCTCAGATTCAAATGCTGTGTGAGCTGAGCTGTAAGCTGGATGCGATTCTTGAGAATCCCAGTATATTTGCAACTCCTGAATCTCCCTGGTGGGAAGGTATTGATCTTGGAGAAGTTTGCAAGCTCGGCTCGGCAGAGATTACTACAAATTTGACTGTTTGGAGTCGCCATTGAAATATATCAATGAGACTGTAAGGCAGACAGAAATTAACAGAGTCAGTCTGACCCAAAACAACTGTTGTTATCTGAATCTGGCTCCCCCGTGTTGACTTGAAAGGCTGACTAGCTCAAATTCACCTGTATGTTATGTGAACAAGATTCATTCATTCAACCTTTATTTAGTCAGGTAAATCTTTTGAACCTCAAGGGCTCATTTACGAAAGCGACCTGCTAAAACTAAAGAACAATGAACAGCAGTGGTAGAATTTCCTTAAACAATAAACAATAAACAAACAAACAATAAACAATAGAAAACAAAAGAGAGAAAAAAAAACAAAAGATGCTACGCTCCCACAACCTGTTCCCTTCCCCGAGGACATCTGTGGACCTGTCAGAGCTCTACTGAGCCAGCTGACAGACATTGCACTTATCAAGACTATGACTGAGGGGCCTATCTGAGAAAATGTTCACGGACTTATTTCCCTCAAACTCATCGCCTTTGCTGGCCTCACATGTCTTGTCATCTATATATTGCTTTTTTGTGCTGAATTATTATTATTATTTTTATTTAATTTTTTGGTAGCTGTTAGATTATTCTAATGTTTATCATCTAAAAACTTATAACATCATCTAAAAACTTATAACATGACCTGGGGCCTCATGTATCAACGGTGCATACGCACAAAAAACGTGCGTACGTCACTATCCACGCAAAACTCCGTATGTATCAAAACTGAACTGAACGTGAAAATGTGCATCTCCACGCCAGCACCAGGGTTGGCGTAGGCACGTTTCTGTGGTTGTTGTTCCTTTGGCGACACCTAGAGGCCATTCTGAGAAGCTGTGTTCATGATGGGAAACACACCAAACACACATGATTAACAATTATTACATCCACATGGACGCAATTAGAATATAACCTGCAAAAAATATAAAAAACAGAAAGACTGAATAGTTCTGCACAGCTTAAATTCTTGTTTTTTGTTCATTTTTAGCTGTTTTAGCAGTTGAAGAACGTGATGCATGATGGGACAAGACGACATTCCTCTGTTGCAGGGTATATTTAAATGAAAACAACGTTTTTCTTTTTTTTAATTCATTCCAGATTTAAAGAACACAAGAAAACTATTTAAAAAAAACCCACAAGAAATCCTCTTTTTCCTTCATTTCATGTATTGTTTCATTTCATGTTGTTCATTCTAAATAGTTTTCTTGTGTTCTTTAAATCTGGAATGAATAAAAAAAAAAAAAAAGACGTTGTACCATGCGGGATTCGAACTCATGACCTTTGGGACAAAAGGCAGACACGCTACCCACTGACCTATCTATGCATGTTAAAACAGCTGGGTCAACTTCTCATTTAAAAGTGGACGGTTTGTTGTGCGCTGAGCGTGCCAAACAAAACCTTTTTCTGTGCCTCTCTACGTCACTCAGAAGTGTCTCCAGTTCACAGTCCGTGAAGTTCCTCTTTTTTCCACGTTTCGACATGATTTGCAATAGAGCAAAGACGACATTCCTAACGTGCAGGGCAAATTTAAATGAATTTGCATATTTATATGGAGGCGTGTCAAAGGCGGAGTCGGCCACTCTCTCATGTGCGCTCAATTCCACGTTGGTTGTGATGTACAAAAGGAATGTGCGTGGATACCGGTGTACGCACAGTTTGATACATCTGGATTTTTTTGTGCGTACGCAGTTTTCTGGATTTGACCGTACACAACTTTTCAGTATGAAATCCACGCAAGTCTTTGTACATGAGGCCCCTGGTCACTCCCTGAGAAATAGTTTTCATTACACAATACTTGTTTACTGAAAACTGCTTCGTCTCAAAAACACCAAAATAATGTTTTCCTTTGTTTCAAAACTTGTTTGGCCAAAACTGACCAAGAGCCATTGTGTGAAAGTTGTTTGAACCGGTTGTTGTGAAACTGCTACCTACTGAATGAATAAAAGACTGAAACGACCCTTTGCTAAGCGGAACCCGTCCTCCGACAGTTTTAGGAGACGATTCCCCTTTGCAAAGAGCTAAATGAAATGCTAACTGTTGTCATTTGTGTGATTCCTTTTAGTAAAATGTTGCTGCAGGGTTTGAGAGAACCCATCAGTAACTTTACACTGTGTCCCATTCGGGAGATATGATTTTTTTTTAACCTCCTCTTTCCTCATGTTTCCCTTTTCCTTATCTAAGAAAAAGGGCAGTGCCTCCCATGATGGTTGCAGCTTCAAGCACCCCATCTACCCTCGTTTGTCTTTTTCTTTGGACGGGCAGTACTGAAATGTAACGTTGTTGTGCTTCAGTGCAATGACAATGAATTCTGATTCTGATTATCATGCTCACAACACAGACTGATGGACAGGCAGATGGAGGGTATTTTCAACTTGCTGTCTTCGCTCTGCGACGGGGCAAAAAAATCAAGTGTCTTATGGTAAATGGACTCTACTTATATAGCGCTTTTCTATCTTATTAAGATATTCAAAGTGCTGGTGAAGATTCTCAGTCGTCCAGGACATGATGAAATCAAAAAAGGCGTTCAATACAGAATTGAAAAAGACTTCTGGACAGAAGTCGAAACGTTTTCTGCAACAAATAAAGTCCAGTTGATCCTGTATTGAACGCCTTTTTTGATATTCAAAGTGCTTTACAGCACAATCTGTGTCCTCATTTACCCATTCATACAACCCATAAAACATTCATACAACACTCTACTAGATCTCTACAAAGCTAATTGAACAAGAAAGTTCCTTTTCCTTTTCATTCATTTCATTCATTCTCTAATTGAACAAATCATTCTAAAGAGACTAATCAACACTTTATCACATGCATACACCAATGGGACACACATCGGAGGAAACAACTGGTTCAGTGACACTTCAGCATGTGACTGCTGGTGGATCCGAACCCCCCAACTCTTGCATTGGAGGACAACTGCTCTAACCACTCAGCCACAGCCGCCCTTATTCATTCATTCAACCTTTATTTATACAGGCTAGCCTCGTTGAGTCACGGGGACTCATTTACAAGAGGGACCTGTCTCACTCACACCAAACAACCATCCACTCTCACACTCACACCTAGGGTCAATTTAGAGTCACCAATCAGCCTAACAAGCATGTTTTTTGGTCTGTGGGAGGAAACCGGAGTACCCGGAGGAAACCCACGCATGCACGGGGAGAACATGCAAACTCCACCCAGAAAGGCCCCGGACCGGGATTTGAACCGGCAACCTTCTCGCTGAGAGGCAGCAGCTCTACCAGTTGCCCTTAGTACCCATCCTTTCTGAGTAGTGTCTTAAAATTTGCCAAACTAGCTAAAACAAAGTAAGACCAGCTTTGTTGGGCTTACTTAAAGTATACCCCTCTGGACTTTGGCAAGATTTTGTTCTTTCAGTGGTGATCAATGAGTATAGCTGTCTTTGCCTTTGGGCTCAGCTCCACAACAACCCTCATTAATGTGGACAAGGCCCCAAACTGTTGGTTCATCTCCCTGCTGTGTCTTGCAGTCACTTACAAACACAGAACAAAGTCTTGTTTTTGTTTGTCTGAGTTGAGTCCATGACTCCTGGAAACTAATGTCACTGAGATTAATGTTACAAATTCCTTTGTTATCCAATCACTTTTTGATTGCTTTAGGAAGGCTTGTGCTTGAGAACAAGTGAATGGCACACTCATTCAACATTCATGAACCTCTAAAACACAGTTGCACCTCTTCATTCTTTGTTTTCAGTAAGACTTTGTCAACATTTGTCACCATGGTTGTTTTACCATATGCATGTGTGTCGGGTCTAGACAGGAGAAGCCTAATCTGTTTCCGTGTCCCCATCCGGTCCTCTTGGAGCCTTTGAATGGCAGATAAACAGAGCAAGGCTAGGTTGAGGCTTCATCAAGAGGATTAAGTCTGCAAGTCTTATCTCCAGAGGAGCCTCTCTGCCTCCTCTTTCTCTTTCTCTTCCCTACAGGCACCGAGGATACTAACCAAGCACAGCAGAGTTCATTCTCAGTTCGTGCACTTTACTGTACAAACCGCTGGCATAAGCTCAAAAATGACACAACACGCTTTAGGGTTTAGGGGTTGTCTTGTGAGTGCATGCCACGTCAGGGTTTTATAATTACAGAAAATCTCATTCCAAGTGTTTTTATTTTTCAGGGTGAAAAAAAAGTCTCGATTATTCACATGAAAACAAAGAGAATATTTAAGAACAGTATCTGGGGGATAGATAAAGTATGACAAAAAGTTGTAAAGCATGTCATGTCTGTTGAGACTCTTGATGCTGAGACACTGCCAGAAAGAGACTGATAAATTACATTGAAAAAGACTACCTGAACTGAAAAGAAGCTGATTTTAAATGTATATTATAAAATTTGAATAGCTTGCAGTGATTAAAAAAAAGCAAAGGAAACAAGGACATAGCAGAAAATATATCAGCTAGTTCATAGAAAATCAGCGCAGGATCATAGAATATACATGCAATGCCTGTGTGTGGTTTTACCATAAATTCAGTTTTGTCCTCTTGAAATGTTTGTGATCATTCACCAAGTGGCATACAGTAACTGATTAGCACAAGAGATCGCCATGGAGTCCAAATGTTAAGCCTTTTTTCTAATCTTATTAAAACAATAAAGGCATCACAACATGAGAAGAACAGTTTTCTTTCGGGGTGTCAGGGTTTCAGGACGGGTAGAACCCAGTGGTGCAGGCAGGACTCGGAGACCAGGCAGTGCAAAATCAACATACTTTTAATAATGAAAATAAACAAGCTGATGTGGCAGAAAATCTTACGGTACAGGATTTCTCAGGATAACAGCAGAACAAAGCGAGGCCATACTCAATGATGAACTGACTATCAATGACACTGACTCGGACTTAAATACAGACATAATCAACGAGACGAGTGCTAACACCTGTGGAGCATCACAGGTGCAGGGAGACAGGGAGTGATGACAGAGGGAGAGCAGGGCAGAAACACAACACAAAAGGGTACCATCACCACACATGATTAAAATGAGATAAAGAGCAGCTCTGTTTCTGAGATGTTGTCAGAAATTTTGCAATCTGGGTGTGCAGTTCAACTCATACAACAGCACCTGCACCGATCTTTTTCACTAATCACACAGTAGTTTCAGTGTAATAAATACAAAGGTGCTGAAAACAAATTGAAAATAAGTTACTTTGTTAAACGACAGAGACAAAGTTTGTACACAACTGATTAGATCATTTTTTGTTCATTACTGAAAAGGTAGTTGCGTAAAAACAATCTGTAAAATATTAAATCACAATTGAAATTATACCGACACGACCAGTAGTGTGGAAAAGTCTGCAAAATACAGTGATGAGCAGAAAATAACAGGGTGAGTGGTCAAAACGCTAATTGTATTATTCATTATAATATTAACCAAACTGCTCTGATTTTATAAACTCCCAGATCACCAAACAATGACCAACATTTATCAGTTAACTTAATAATTAGAGGTATAAAACGTTGTGACAAAACAGACAAATGCTCTTACAAACATCAGTAAACTGACAGCAGATGATGAAAATGTCCAAGAAGTTAATTGTTTATGTGGAAGTTTGGGAGATAACGTGCCATCCATCCATTTGTTCATCCATCTATTCATCCATCCATCATCTTCAGCTTGTTCCAAAGTCAGGTCATTGGGGCAGCAGCTTGAACAGGGAGGTCCAGACATTTCTTTCCACATACACCACTTCCAGCTCTTCTGGGAGGACTCCAAGTTGTCCCCAGGCCAACCAAGAGACACAGTCTCTCCAGCGTGTCCTGGATCTTCTCCCAGTCTGACATGCCCGAAGCACCTCCCTAAGGAGGCGGCCAGGGAGCATTCTTACCAGATGCCTGAACCACCTCAACTGACTCCTCTCAACGTGGAGGAGCAGCGGTTCTACTCTGTCTCTCCCAGATAACTGAACTTCTCACCCTATTTCTAAGGGAGAGTCCAGCTACCCTGCAGAGGAATCTCATTTCAAACACCTGTATCTGTGATCTCATTCTTTCAGTCACTACCCAGAGCTCATGACCATAGGTGAGAGTAGGAATGTAGACCGACCATTAAACACTGAGCTAGGCCTTACAGCTCAACTCCCTCTTCCCCACAGTGGACCAGTACAGAGTCTGCCATACTGCAGATGAGGCACCAATCTGTCTGTCAATCTCACGCGCCATTATTCCCTCACTTGTGAACCAAACCTTGAGATACTTGAACTCCTCCACTTGAGGCAGAACCTCACCCTCGACCTGAAGAGATCAATCCACCCTTTTCCAACTGAGGACCATGGCCTCAGATTTGGAGGTGCTGATTCTCATCCCAGCCGCTTCACACTCGGCTGCAAACCGCTCCAGTGAGAGCTGAAGATCACGGCACGCTGATACCAACGGAACCCCATCATCTGCAAATGACAGAGAAGGAATCCGGAGGTCACCAAACTGGAAACCCTCCGTCCCCTGGCTGCACCGAGAAATTATGTCTATTAAAGTTATGAACAGAAGTGGTGACAACAGACAGCCCTGGCAGAGTCCAACTCCTACCATCAATGGGTAGAAACCCGGTCACTAGGTGCTCGCCAACAAGTCCCTCCCCCAAGCCGGGCTCCATTGGGGCCCTGGTAATCCACGTCCAGGCAATGGATACCAAGTTCTTTGATTTATGTTGTCCATCAAAAATCTTCAGAGAACATGCTTTACATTTCAGGAAGATAAACCTAAAGTCAATCCTAGAAATGACAGGACAAAAGTGCAGAGCAGCTGAACCTGGACGTCGATGCTTTATATTTTTGTAGCCAAGCAGCAGAATTTAAAATGTGATGAAATAAAAATGTTTTAATGATTGATACAAAGTGTAGCATACTATTGTTGTTAGTGCAAAACAAAGTCATGAATCAACTTAGTATATCTGAGTCATAAATGGTACTTTTACTATGTTTTTTTTTAAACCTAAACACTGACATATTTGAAGCTTTAAAAAAGGTTTAAAATAAATTTGTACCATTAGCTTTAAGAACAGTCTTACACACTCAGACAAATGTTGTTACATTCTAGAAGACATCTGAATAAAAACCACCATGCATTGATGCATGAAGTTCTGCAAACCATTTGTATGCAGCAGTACTGACGTTTTGTTGAGATTTCCAACTGGACTTAAATATCACCCAGTGAACAAGAAACGTATTGCTTAGTAGTTGTTCTTATAATGTGCATTTTAAACACATTTACACCTAAAAAAGAACCTATTTTCTCTAACACTTGCTCTTCCTGATGACATAGCAACACCTTTATGTTCCCTTTGCAGCAACTTGCTTAATGTAAAGCAACAATTAAAACACGGTGCACCTAAGAATTGTGCGATTAAAATAAGTATATGGTGGCTTTCTCTGAGTCCTGTCTTCTCTAGATGTGGCATTCTAAAATGTACAAGCTTCACTATATTTGCAACACTGTTTGTATTGTGTCCCAAAGCAATAATTTAATGCTGCACCTGGGTAATATTTTTTTTAATTCCTAAATTTACACCCGCATTTAGTTTGTACAGGAGGCAAAATTGTTATCAAACATATTTAAAACTAAAATATATATTTGTCATTTTTACATTGAAGTTAGTAGAGGTATATTTTTGGGGCCAATTTGAGGGAATTCTGTTACTAGAACAAAAACCAAACAGGGCTCATGATGGTGCCAGTCAGCTCGTCCTTTTGCCAAATGTTGGCCCATTTTGTACCTCACAGTCGACATTTGTATTTCTTGAGTCTAACATGTTAACCAATTTGCACCTGCCACATGCACATAGCTGCAGGTCCACTTGAGCCGTTGCAGAAACAAACTAAAAAAAGGTTGAATTTGAAAAGATAAGATGTTAGGTGAAGCTCTGTTTACTGGTCAGTACTCCCACCTATGGTCATGAACTCTGGGTAGTGAACGAAAGAACGAGATTGCGGATACAGGCAGTTGAAATGAGTTTCCTCTGCAGGGTATGGACTCTCCCTTGAAGTTCAGTTATCAGGAGAGACTCGGAGTAGAACCACTGCTCCTCCACGGTGAAAGGAGCCATTTGAGGTGGTTCAGGCATCTGGTAAGGATGATCCATGGGCACCTCCTTAGGGAGGTGCTTCTGGGCATGTCCAACTGAGAGGAGACCCCGGGGAAGACACGCTGGAGAGACTACGTCTCTCGGTTGGCCTGGGAACACCATGGAGTCCTCCCAGAAGATCTGGAAGAGGTGTCTGTGGAGAGAGATGTCTGGACCTCCCTGCTCAAGCTGCTGCCCCAAGACCAGAGTTCAGAATAAGGAGAAGGTAATGGATGTATGGATGGGTAGATGGATGATAGTGATAAGACAGACATTTTCAAAAGTGGTCTCAAGCCTATTACATTAGGATACACCTAGCTGCTCAGCTGCAGTGTACAGTTTATGCATATGTCCGTCAACAGTCTCCAAAGGGCAGTATTGTGGTGAATCAAATGCTGCTTATATGAAGTACAGCAAAGGTAAACATGAAATTGTCATATTGTAGAAGTTTTAGAAGTATAATACGTATATGTATAAACACAACATTTAAATGTCCTTTCTTGAGATCCAGGGTTTGTAGGAAAACATTTGGAAGTACATCCATGCCAAGTCCAAACCACACAGAAACAATAACCAACTGTAGATACAGAGCAGTGACGAGGTTCATACAGAACAGACAAATGTGGTGGGCAGGGGGAGGGGGGTGTAAAATGTAGGCAGAGGCTGGTACAAAAAGACCTTTGCTTCTTTTTGTACCCAAAACGTACCTGCATCAAGTCACCAACTCTACAACATGGCGCAGGGATGATCTGAACCGGAGGGATGATCTGAACCTGTGATCACATAGAGGTGTGAAAGTCTCATGCGTTGATTTAGAAATGGTGTCATTGCTTGGGCGTGTGCCGGCTCGGCCTGGTGGCTGCCTGGTGGGGCTCGGGTCCTCTGGTCCTGTCGGGCCTGGGCCTGAGGGGTGGGCGTCCCCGGTGCCCGGGCCTTGGTGCCTAGGCCTGGGGCTACGTCGGTGCAGCGGGTTCCGGCGGGGGTCTGTGAGTTTGTCGCTGTTGGCCCCGGGGGGTCATTGTGTGTAGTCGCTGGTGAGGATCTTCCGGTTCTCCCCTATGGTCGTATCTGGGGGGTGGGAGAGTGGTTCGTCCTGTTTGGGTGGCCCTGGGGGCTCTGCTCACGGGGTCCTTCTTGGGGTCTTGGGCTCTGGTCCCCCTTACGTCTGCCTCGGGTCTTTGGGGGCGGATCTCTGATGCTTCACGGTCGCTATTGGATGTTCTATTAGAGAAGCCTTATTCACTTATGCATACTTACAACCACACACTAATAGATGCTGGGATGTATATGTAGATATCATATGTAGTTATGTAGATGGGTATGTGACTGCATATGAATGTATATGTATGTATGTATATATTTGTAGGTACTATAGGTATATATATTTATATAAATCTACTGCTAAGTCATGAATGTTGTGGGTCTTTTATGCATGTTTGTTGCTGTGTTCTGTCATGTGCTTTGCAGGATTGCAGACGGCGGTTGGGTGTGTTTGCCTTGTGCTCTTTTTGTGGATAATTGTTGTGTTTTGTAGTCTTACTTTCTGTCTTTCCTTTCTTTCTATCCTTAAAAAAAATCATAATGGTGTGAAGAGGATGGCTGTAAGGTGAGAAGGGAGGCCATCTATAAAAGGGAAAAAAAACAATGTCATTCTGTTCATTTTTGACATTTTTTTCCTCCGTTCCATTTACCTAGTCAGTGTGTTTATGTCAGGTCAAGTTAATGTCAGCACCTGAATGCTTGGTCGGTTTGTCCCTTCACACACACACACACACACACATTTATAAAGCAGCTGCAGTGATCAGAATTAAAAACTACATAAACAATGTGCAATTAGCTGCTCGTTGCAAATCATTGTCAGCTCATGTTCAACTTTTTGTGTGTGAGAGCGTGCGTGCACATGCTTTGCAGCCACGAGGCAGCAGCTCTGATGATAATCTCTCGGAGGGGTCTGTGTCATGGTTGTCACGGCGATCTTCCCAGGGCTGATGCTGGCTGACGGCTGGTGTCATCACTGCTTGCCATCACACCGCTCCCATTTCACTCTCCACATATCTAAGTGTGTGTCAACACACAACTGGGTGATTTCCAGTTTGTGCTCATGTGTGTTTTACCCTTTATTTGATTTTTTAAAATATATATAGCAAATATTTGTGAAGATAAATTTGGATCATTTTTAATTTCCATTATATTCTGAGCTTTATTTACACCTCAAACATGTTTGCTGCGTGGGAATTCCTTCGAGACCCCCCAAACAATCAACCTATTGGGTGTTTTTAAAATTTCCTGAAGACAGAAAACAGAAATACAACTTTTTATGCATTTGTCCTGTCCAGTTCACTCAGGATCAACCAGAAACCTTAAAGTTCACTAAAGTTTTCTGCTCTGTGTGAAACAGCAGCTTGTCGAGCCTCAACAGTGACTGAATTATAAGTTACTAAGTGTGATTTGCTTTTGTCTTTTTTTAATTTTTATTCCTGCGATGAGTTTTATGATCAAATTAGACAAGTTTGTGTCGCTCTCAGCAGGTTCATCTGCTCGGTGT
The DNA here is from genome assembly GCA_038048925.1 of Garcialebias charrua. Taxonomy (NCBI): domain Eukaryota; kingdom Metazoa; phylum Chordata; class Actinopteri; order Cyprinodontiformes; family Rivulidae; genus Garcialebias; species Garcialebias charrua. Next base: position 31,960 of record JBBPBX010018489.1, on the reverse strand, counting down.
GGGAATGTTTGTGTGCATGTTGGTTTGGCTTGCCTGCAGATGGCTATGTGTTACATTTCTGTATCGGTTTCCCCCCTCTGTGCTGCACGGGTGTTGATCTTTCTTCTGCAGCTCAACTTAACATCGTCACCAGTGAGCAGACTGAACAACCAAAAAAAAAATGCACTTCAATTACTTGTCTTAATTTTCTTTGAAGTTGTTTGTTCCACTGGTTATTTTAGCCTCTTTTTGTGGGTGCTCAAGCACAGCTAAATTTTAACTCGGCACCCCTGAAAAATAAAGAAACCACCATTACAATTTTATAAGGAATCTCACTTCTCAGGTTAGGTTAGGTTAGGTTACTTTATTTATACCCAAGGGTAAATTTGGTTTGCAGTGGTACAAAGCATACATCCATCCATGCGCGCACACAAATAAAAACAGAGTAAAAACATTAGTAAAAATACTTCAAAGAAACCATAAACAGATAATGTTGCACATAACGGTGTTAAGGCTCCCCAAATCATATTTAAAATGAAAAATAAAAAACATTTAACCACTAAAAGCTTCAACGTTATTTCAGTTTGTTCATTTCAGTAACAGCAGTGGGAACAAAGCTATTTTTAAAACGTGTTGTCCTACATTTAGGGACTAAAAACCTCCGACCAGAGGGAAGAAGCTGAAACTCTCCGTACAGGGGATGAAGGACATCTTTTAAAACAGAAGAAGCTATCCTCTGTACCTGACTAACGTACATGGATGTTACTGAGGTTAGGGTTCCTCCGGTCAGTTTAGATGACAGCTTAACAATCTGCTGAAGGGAATTCTTTCCTCTCAGTGTAGTGTGACCAAACCATGACACCAAGGAAAAGGATAAAACTGATTCAATAAAAGCACGATAAAACATGGTCATTATGGTTCGGTCAATATTAAAATGGTTGAGTTTCCTTAGACAATAAAGGCGCTGGTGGGCCTTTTTGCACACCTTGTCAAAATTGGTTTCAAAGTTTAATTTATCGTCTATGATTGTCCCGAGATATTTGTAAGACTGCACTGTCTCAATTGCTTGACCTTTAATTAAAGTGACTCCGTGCTGGTGAGGTTTCTTCCTAAAATCAATGATCATGTCTTTTGTCTTATCTGTGTTTAGTTTGAGGAAAGAGTCCTCGCACCATTGAACAAAATCATCAGTCACCTGCCCATGGCTACTTTCATTTCCTTTAAGCAGACTGACAATAACAGAATCATCTGCATACTTTATAATGTACCTGCTCTCATGTCTGCTCCGACACATGTTGGTGTATAGAATAAAAAGCAGGGGTGACAGTACACATCCCTGGGGTGACCCGGTGGAAGAGGACTTGGATTCAGAGAGACAATTATTCACCCTTACTCTCTGTGTCCTGTTACTTAAAAAATCCAAGATCCAGCCCATCAAATTGTTACTCAGAGGAAACTGTTCAACAAGCCGTTCAGTTAATATGTGAGGTTGGATTGTATCAAAAGCTGAGGAAAAATCTACAAATAAAAGTCTGACATGGGTCCCATTTAAATCTAAGTGTTTAAAAAGCATATTAAGCAGGGTGAGTGTTGCGTCCTCTACGCCTCTATGAGGCCTGTAAGCAAACTGCATGGGATCTAAAAGATGTTCAGTCTGCTTTAGAATCTCACCTCTGATTAATCTTTCGAAGATTTTCATCAGAACTGAGGTCAAAGCTACTGGTCTAAAATCACCAACAGTTTTCGGACGGTTGGATTTAGGGACAGGAACCACTACAGCATCTTTCCAGATGATGGGAACATGTTGTGTTTCCAGAGACTTATTATAAATATACTGAAAAATGGAACTCAGCTCATTGGCACAGAATTTTACAGAACGGCCACATACATTATCAGGTCCGTGACTTTTGTTCACTTTCACACACTGAAAAGCTTGTTTCACATCTTGGAGGCTGATGTTAGAGTGCTGTGTGTCTTTAAGATCGTGAACTAGTTTCTGGATTTCATTGCTAAAATCGCAGGTATCAAAACGACAATAAAAGGAATTTAAAGCATTTGCAAGTTTAAAATCTGACACGGGTTTTATGCGGCTTCTGAAGGCCTGCAATTCTCAAAGAGACTCACCAAATTATTTAATACATTTGGAATAAATATGAAATAACTGATGACACTCTTAAACGGGCCAGTAAAATATGAATTTTTTTTGCACGAGTCAAATCCTTAACGCCACCTGTCAATCACTCCAGCAGGCTCATCAGCAACTGACCAGTGATCTCAGCTTGTCTCTAAGTGAAATGGCACTTACCTGCAGGAGCAGCTTCCCCCTTTTCCTCCAACAACATTGTCAGGGTTTGCATTACAAACGCTTTGTGGTCAGAGGCATTTTGTGATAAATGTTCAGGAAAAAAAAACGGTTAAACGTTGTTAGTGGAGATCATGTGATTCAGACAGTGTTACCCTGAGTGTTTAGGGTGTACTTTGAAATACAGTATATTCAATTTCCAAAACTAAACGATGTAAGATTAACATCTACGGTTATTATTCTGAAAAAGGATAAGAAAGGCCACGCTTAGTGTCGCTGCAGCTTCGTACACTCCGCCCTGTCTTTCTTTCGGACGACTGTACGTACATGTTATCGCTGTACCTCGGTGCAATGATAATAAAGTTTATTCTGATTCTGATGTCTGAAAAAATGTAAAAGATGGATAAAGGCCGACAGATAATCTCATGAGCAGCTGAATACAGCAGTGATAAACAGGAAGTACCACAAGTTCATCTGTACGATGGTAATTGCAAATAAATCCTCCATTTTTTGTCATAATTACATTGTATGCCTAATGGTTGAATTGAAAGTTAATGCTTGAATATAGTTGTTTTGTGTTTTGTATGTAGATATATGTTACAACTTCTCGTTGCACAAGTTTAGTCTTTGTTTGCCATGATCCTAGCCTGGTTAAAACCAGACCCTTTTACTTCACTTCGCTTTGTACTAGGGTCTGGGACATGTCCCATAGACAGCGATTTCTCTGGTAGATTTTTGAATGGACCAATCAGAGAACGGAAGGCGGAGTTTTGTTAGTTTAGCCTGGCGAGGTCCAGGCTATAAGATAAATAGCTCAGAAACCACTCGGTGGATATTTTTACTGCTACCAGTGTGTAATTATATAGCTCTAATTTACTGACTGTTGGCCTAAATGAAACATTTGAGATAAAATTCGATTTTTTATCATTTATTTTCGTAGCGCACCCGAGGCTGTTTGGAAAATGTCAAACCGAAACTATTTAAATCCAGCAGATTTGACCATTTCGTGAATTGATTTAGGAACTGTTAAGCTCAGGAACACTTCTGATATAACGTCAGCTAAGAAATATATTTTTTCTCAGCAAAGAAATAATAGTTTTTTACCTTGTTTTGATGAAAATTCCTTCGTGGCGGCAGCCATTTTAAATGACGACGTCAGTCGACGTCGTTCAAAACTCCGCCTTCTGTTCTCTGATTGCTCAGGAACACTTCTGATATAACGTCAGCTAAGAAATATATTTTTCTCAGCAAAGAAATAATAGTTTTTTACCTTGTTTTGATGAAAATTCCTTCGTGGCGGCAGCCATTTTAACTGACGACGTCAGTCGACGTCGTTCAAAACTCCGCCTTCTGTTCTCTGATTGGTCCGGTCAAAAATCTACCGGAGATATCCTTGTGGATGGGAGAAGTCCCAGACCCAGCAGTGAAGGGAAATGAGAATTGAGCGGAGCTGCGTAGGAATGGCGAGGGCCAGGCTACCATGATCCTTTAAAAGTCCTATTTCACATTCGGGACCAATTAGTACTTCGATGGGAGACCACCTGGGAATACCAAGTGCTGTACGTTTTTGCATTTCTCACAACCCACACCACGGGGTGCGATGTTCAAGCCAAGAGCCAGTGTCAATACCAGGGGCTCAGTACCCCTAAAGATCAGATCCTAGAATCGCCCCTGGTTTGGTCATGTGCAGCCTGAAACCATCTGGCTCACCCTTCGATGTGGTCCCCCCTTGGCTTCTAAAGGAGGTTTTTCACACTCTAGGTCCCTCCATTCTCTCGATTGTAAATAGCAGTCTATCCTCGGGTGTGGTGCCAAAATCATTAAAACATGCTGCTGTTCAACCTCTCCTGAAAAAACCAAACCTCGACCCGTCAGTATTATCCAATTTCAGGCCTGTCTCCAGACTCCCATTTGTTTCTAAACTTCTAGAGAAAATAGTTGAGTCCCAACTAAAGTGCTTCCTGGAGGATCACGCTATCCCCGAGCTTTTCCAGTCTGGCTTCAAATCCCTCCACAGCACTGAGACTGCCCTACTGAAGGTTTTTAACGACATCTTTCTATCCACAGATACTGGTGACTCTGTGCTGCTTGTCCTATTGGACCTCACATCCGCTTTCGACACCATCGACCATGAGATCCTCATTGCTAGGTTGGAGCAGTGGGTGGGCATCTCAGGATCAGCCCTAAACTGGTTCAGATCCTACCTCTCTGACAGGTCTTTTTGTGTGTCCATCAATGATTTTACTTCTGCAGTGGCGGCTCTTAAATGGGGGGTTCCGCAGGGGTCCATCCTGGGTCCTCTCTTGTTCTCCTTATACCTGCTGCCACTCGGTGCTATTTTCCGGAAACACAATATACCTTTCCACTTCTACGCTGATGACTGTCAAATCTACTTCCCCCTAAGACAAAATGGTACAGGCTCTATTCAACCTCTGCTCGACTGCCTGGCTGACATCAGGGACTGGATGGCTTTAAATTTCTTAAGCTTCAATGATAAGAAGTCTGAAGCCATATTGTTCCTTCCCAATGACACAACCTCAAACCACTGCATTGACCTGTCTGCTCTACCCCTGTCCGAAAAACAAAAAGTCAAAAATCTGGGAGTGATAATGGATCCTTCCATGAAACTCAACAGTCATGTAAACATGATCGTCAAATCCTGTTTTTTCCAGCTGAGGCGTCTGTCTAAGCTGAAGCCCATATTATCCAAAAAGCACCTGGAGACAGTGATTCACGCATTCATTACATCTAGGCTTGATTACTGCAATTCACTTCTGTTTGGCGTCAGTCAAGCCACCATTGCACGATTACAACTGGTTCAGAACGCAGCTGCCCGATTTTTAACCAGCACACGCAAAAGAGAGCACATTACACCAGTCTTGGCCTCCCTTCACTGGCTACCGGTTCATCTTCGAATCCAATTCAAAATTCTCATGTATGTCTACAAATCGCTGAACAGTCTCGCCCCCGCCTATCTCTCGGATCTGATACACCCATATGTCCCTCCACGTGCTTTGAGGTCAGAGGATCAGGTACTCTTAATAGTTCCAGAAACTCGCCTTAAGCGCAGGGGTGACAGGGCGTTCTCTGTAGCAGGCCCAAGACTCTGGAACGAGTTACCGCTGCTCATCAAACAGGCCCCCTCCCTCTCGGTTTTCAAATCCCGGTTAAAAACTCACTACTACTCCATCGCTTTCAATGCCAGCTGATTTGTATTGGATCGTTTGATTTATGATCTGCAATGTTTTTATGTTTTTCGTGTTGTACTTCATTGTCTGTGTTGCCTGTTGCGTGTTTGTTTGTCCAGCACTTTGGTGTGGACTTGTTCCTGTTTAAAGTGCTTTATAAATAAAATGGTATGGTATGGTATGGTAAAACAGAATTAAATAAAATGGTGAGAAATGTACCATTATAAAAATGAAAGTCCACCTTTGTTTAAAAATATATTTAAATATATCTTCAGCCAAACAACAACATGCAGCAGAGTTCATGTCATTTATTAAACAGAAACAACTAAAAACCTGAAGTACACCTCATGATTGAACAGCTTCTAAAACTTCCATTACCATCAAGTCATTTTCTGTAACTCTTTCAGTCTCATTCATCGTGGAGGGCTTTTGGCCCATTCTTCTTTACACACGTTGTTTCAGTTTGTTGAGGTTCACAGAAGTTTGTTTCTGCAAAGTTCTCCTAAAGTCGTGCCACAACATTTTACTCAAGTTGCACTTTGAACAATGGGTCATTTCAACACATTCTTCCTTTTTTCATTTGTTTTAGTGAATATTTGCTGTTTGGAATCAACTGCACATGACTGCCAGGTGTCTACACCATCAACCCTCCACCACCGTGCTAAGCTGGTACATGCTGATGGGTTCTCCATAGAGCTGCGCATTTTGGTCAAACAACTCTACTTTGGTCTTCTCTGTTCAAAGAAAATGGTGAAAAAGTAAAAAAAAAAAGAAGAAGCTGAACTTTTATTATGTAGCTTACATTTTACTTCCCATTCGGGGAACTTGCTCAGTTTAAAACTGAAAAATATGGAGTTCCAGCTTGAATCCCTAAAATTGAAGAAGAAAAAAAGGCTCTTCTTTTCCCAAACCTGTATGTAGCAGTATTTCTGTATTAAAAGTGGCAAATAAAATAAGAAAACACAAAATAAAGAACAGGAGTGTCACTGTCATCCTTACAGCCTGAAGCGCTGCTGCTTTAATTCGTCCTGAAGCTGAATTCTGTGTCTAATTTGGATGCGGTGAGTGTTATGTGGACTGTCAGTGTTGACAATGATCTGTCATCGCACAACAAAGATCACGAGAAAGGAAAAAAAAAAACATATTAAAGATGAAGAAAAGGCTGATGGACACTGACAGAGCGACCATATGGGCTTTATAGCTTTAGATTTCTCTCCCAAATGGTTTTCTCAGAGTGACTCATGTTGATTTTATGACTCCTGACAGTTGTAAACAGCTGGTACGATTGGCGGGGGGTGGTCTGGATTTTTGCCTGCTTACAGGCTTTTTCGCCGTGCAACACATACAGTCTCATACTTTGTACCTCAGACACAATGTGTGTGCGCACGTGTGTGAAATCTGAATGCATTCCATCACTCCCCTTACGGGCGGTGGCGGCATCAGATGTGTGTAAGAGCTGATGCTACACACCTAGCAGCCATGTCCAATTGGAATAGATTGGAGCCATGAAGGCAGGGTAATGCTCGGTGTGTGCAGCCCAGCTGTAATCTTCATACCCCACAACGGCTCGTCTGGTCGCTTTCTCTTACTTTCTGTACATAATGCAATCAATAACTTTTGCGGGCGCCTGCAGAAAGCGTAAAGCAAAGAATGAAAGAAAAAGAAAAATGTCAGCTGGTTTTTTTCTTCTGAGTTTTTTTTTTTTGTCAGCAGATAGTAGTTCTCAAAGTAGACTTAGGTCTGTAGTAACACCAGGGTGAGACTGTTTATTTCAAATCCACACATATACAATATTTTGGTATGCATCGCAGTATGTATGCACTTTCTTTAAGGACTGCCTCTTTATAATTTTCCAATTTCGCTTTTCTGAAAAACTTCAGGCAGTGGTGGACCATCAGAACCAGATTGATTCAGTTTATTTCTATAGCACTAAGTCAAAGTTGTAGTCTCAAATATTCACATACATAAAAAGCCAAATAGTAAAAGTTATCTAAGGAAGCAGCAGATTTCATTGAATCTTCACTTTGTCACAGTTTCCCATCCTGAGCAAGCACAATGCCAACAGTGGAAAGGAAAAAACTCCCT
>JBBPBX010018488.1:0-26679 GCA_038048925.1 Garcialebias charrua | reverse complement strand
AAACCCTTCCCACACTCTTCCAATGTTCTAAACTCTTAAATCTATGTAATTTTAGCAACATTGATATATGTACTGTACTGCAATATTTTACTCAACCAGCTCTGCTGAGCACAGCAGCTTGGTTCTTGTCCAGCTTAGTTCCAGTTCAGCAGACCTACCCTGCCGGACCTACTCTGACAATTCTGGTCTGGTTCTGGTTAGCTCTCTGCAACCCTTGACCACCAAAATGCTTTTGGAGGGAAGCGGACCTTCCGATGGCCAGCACAGGGCCACACGGTGGTTGAGATCGAGTCCAAATCTGGAGAGGGCAAGTCCCGGTGGGCTCCAGAGAGAACATTGGACCTCCGGGCGGTGCTTTCCTGCTCAGAAGGCCTCGTGAGCCAGTGGGCAACACTCAGATTGACCGAGGAGTTCTGAGGTTCGGTTCGGGTCTGGTTCCCAGTCCGTTCCTTGTGGCTCGCTGCATCTACTGGGCACTGAAGTCACAATGAATAAGTACCAAATTTTTTTGAATCTGATCAAATTTTTCCCTCCATTTCAGCAGTAGGCAATGGGGCTTTTGGGTAGGGCACTGTTGGCTTCTGGGAAATGTAGTCTTTTGAGTGGTGATAAAATGTAGGCTTATTGAGAAAAAACTACAAAATGGCGGTGACTGAAGTTTATTATTATTATTATTTTTGGTTAACATTGTATTCCGTACTGTCACAATCACGGGAATAATATTTTTCATTCATTCATTCAATTCAACCTTTATTTATACAGGCTAGCCTCGTTGAGCCACGGGGACTCATTTACAAGAGGGACCTGTCTCACTCACACCCAGGGTCAATTTAGAGTTACCAATCAGTCTAACATGCATGTTTTTGGACTGTGGGAGGAAACCGGAGCACCCGGAGAAAACCCACGCATGCACGGAGAGAACATGCAAACTCCACCCAGAAAGGCCCCCGGACCGGGATTTGAACCGGGGACCTGCTCGCTGAGAGGCAGCAGCTCTACTAGTTGTGCCACCGTGCTGCCCATATTAAAGTTAACAATTGTGTGTCCTGTACAATCTTTTTGTCTCGTGTACAATCTTACTTTGAAAAACTACGAAAGAGCAAGTCAGCAAAAGTCAAACTGTAAAGTAGCGAGGGACTACAGTACAAACCGATGATGGCTAACCAACAGGACATTATGGTGACGACTTAAAAGCAACAGAAGAAGGCGGGGGTGAGAGATATAGCAATTCCAAGCAAGTGATACAGTAGTAGGAAGGAGGAGAAGCTTGAAGAATACCAAGGGCTAAAAGAGGAAACAGAGAAGTTGAGGAGAGTCAAGATCTCAGTAGAATCAGCGGTCATTGAATCGGTCACCCCTAAGTGGGATTGTGGTTCTAGCAGATCACAAAAAACTTAAGACATACAGTATTTGCCCAAAAGAACACAGTCCTATGAACAGCTAAGAATCTGTGCAGAACCTTCAAGTGCCCATGGGCTCTGGTGGAGGTTCCCAACTTGAATGAACAGTGCAACAGCCCATGTGGAAAAATGAATTGAACTCATGTTTTTGTATTTAATATATCTTAAATGAAAAATAACGTGAAATAATCGCCTGTGTATTTAGAAATAATTGATACCCTCCCATTCCAACAATACACCAATGTGACTTAGATATTTAAAGTATCTTAGTTTATCTTTAACTGTAATTTATATTTAACTTAAGAAAAGATGACAGATCAGAACAACAAAAACTGGGTCTCTGGGTCATAATATCAAGACAGCAAGCCTTAATCACAGCCAGCAGCATATCTCAAGGTGGAACTGTTGTAATTTTACAGCAGCTGATCACCCCAGAGGATGCTGATTGGCTTCAGTACAGACTTGTTGTCAAATAATGTCGTGTCACTATGATGTGACAAGTTAGGGACTTGTGTTTCTGCTCCCTGATGAAACAGATCCCAAGCTGTAGAGTGAAGTAGCATTGATGCACAACATGTCACACACAGAGTGGACACACAAACACGTTGACAAAATGTATATGCACAATAAATACAAATTTGAATGTGTTTGTTTTTTTAAACAAACAAGCTGTTCTAAACGATCAATACACGAGACACCAGCAGCATCAAAAATGCTCCACAGAAAGTTTTTAATTTATATTCCTCCAAATTAGTCAAGAACAATTGCTTTTGTGGGGGAAATCAATTACACTGAATAAAACTTGTTGAAATGTGGTATTCAAACAGCCTTCCATTAGGTTTTAGACTGCTCTCGTGCAAAATTATTACCAAGAGGTTTTACACAGAAGTGTCATCCATGGCCTCATCCTAATGGCCACTTATAAAACAAAGCAGCTGTTAAAATCTGTCCATTTAAGCATTTTTTTTTATTACTGTAGCCTTTACACACAACAAAATACATAAAAACTCTATTACTATGATTTCCAAAAGGTCGATTAGTGTTTGATAACAAATATTTTTGAGTAAAGAAACATTATTATGGCTTCTTTTTTTCCCCTCTCCAATATTCTTTTTCTAAATTTGGTATTTTGAGACATCAGTTACAAAGTCAAATTATTTCAGTGAAAAAAAAATAAACTTGAACCTTTTCTGACAACTCTGGCTGGGACTTAAAGTGTTAATTCATAATTATCCTCAATGAAGTAGATTGTCAGCATCTCTCTAATTATACACAGAAGTGTTGGATAATAATTTCATCCACCTAATCAGCCATCACAGCAAACAATAAGAAAATCCGTCCTTCATCATTGTTGTACGGTAATTAGAAGTTCCTGCTCACAAATCCTGAGCTGTGCTGCTATAAACCATAAATCACAGATTACTGAGTCCCAGCTGAGAAACAAAAAGTTCTGTGAAGACTATAATCAATGTGCTCTGGTAATTCAAACATTTTGTCTAACAGCCCATGTTAATTTCTTCTGAACCTTTAAAAAAAACTTTTCTTTTTTTTTTAAGAAAAGCTGTCTGTTTTGTATATTACACATTTTAATCTCTGTACCTGGTTTAAGAACAGAACTGATAAAAAGAAGTCTTGATTATGACAGCAACGACAGAAGGTTGAATCATAGAATATGACAGGGTTTAAATTAGCCCTTTAAGGCAACAAACATGCAAGTGGCTTTTAATCTGAATAAAGCATGACCTTAGTGCTTAGTGTTTTATTATTTTATAGACAGCCATGTGAGTTTGGCAGCACACAGGACCAAAATACTTTTTTCCCCATCCCATTTTCTCTACTTTTCATATCATCTCAGTTTCAGCCTCAGGAGAGATATTTTGAGAAATGTCTAAGTCAACAACAATTTCTCCCACATTGTTGCTGTTGACTTATTCAGTCATTCGACCGTGTGGCAAATGTACACAGTTTCCACAAATGGAGCCCTCTCCTCTAAATGATTAATTGTCAAACGCATGGTGGAGATTTGTAGCCGTAAGGGTTCATGGCTGATACTGGATCACCCACAGGACCACATGGTTGCTGTCAAGATAAATCAGCAGGCCATTAAAAGCAATGAGTTTGGATCTAACTGAATGTGATTTTCTTTATATGTCGCAACTGGTGTAATTAATCTTTTTAAAGCTGTTAAAATAATAAATAAAGTACTACTAGATGGAATTAATCCTGGCTGAAGAAAGAATTAGCTCTTGTTAAAGACTGGTTAGTTAATTTTCTGCATGGATGTTGACTGTCCAGAATGTTTAAAAAGGAACAGAAATGAACATTAATAATCCAAAGCATTTTACACATCGATACTGTCTGATATATTTAATAATTTTCCATGTTTATTGTTTTCCATTGTCTGTAAAACTACTTGTGCTCCATAAATTCTGCATTACAGCAACAACACTGACATACTGGGTGTGTATTACAGAATGAAGGTGACATATTATGCTTAATGTCATTAACATTACAAGCAAATGGTTCACATGTATTAAAATTAAGACAAAAATAAACACCTACACTAATTTTGTTCTATACAGAACTGCAGCTATTTAAAGCACCAACTGTGATAATTACAAGATTTAACCTTATTAAATTTTCAATAACTCATCTCGATATTACATCTCATCAAACATTAGAAATGTGGTAAAAATAATAATTAAAATACAGTTGTTAAACATAAAAAAGGCAAGCAGTTAAAACTTAAATATTTTGGATATAAATTAAAATGAAATATTGAAAAGACTACTGTAATAAATCTAACATGAGACAAAGTTAAACGTTAATGCCCGGTCAAACTATTATAGTCATGATAAAAAGATATAAATGTAGCCGGACGGGTATTGATTAAAAATAGGCATTTTTAGTTTAAAAAAAAAAAAAGCTATTTTTAATAAAAGAAAGTTAATTTGGTTAAAAACTTTATTAAAAGTTACCTTTAAGGCACATAGACCCATTGCAGATGAGGCAGGAGACACTTCACACAGACACCAATATATTGCACAATTGTTTGTTTAATAAAATCCTAAATTTAAAAATACACAGTTAAAAAGGCAGTTATAACTCCAGGCAACAATAAAAGTGCAATTAAATACAATATTCTAAAAAAAAAAAAGGAAAACCTCATAGGCTGATCGTCCACCGCACAGAATTAATACCACCGCCTGGGAGATGTTCGGTTAATCAAGCTGCAGCTGTCCAAAGAGTTCTGGAAGAACTACAGCGTCACAGGAGACGCCACTCACGCTGGCACCAGGGCGATTAGTCCGGGCTGAACCTCAGTCGGCCTCGATTAGCCACACAGGATGAGTGGTGCAGCCAGCCTTACGCCGGCCGGAACAGCGGGCATCAAACCAGCGCCAGGACGACAAGACGACAGCCCACGGAGCAGCCAGGTGAAACGCCAGTCAGGACAACCCGCACCGCAGGTAAACAAACGGTCAAGGACAAACAGCAGCACTGCTGTGAGATGATAGGTCAGCAATATATGTCCACCGCTGTGAGACCATAGATCAGGAGATAACTTCCTTAAACGCACTATCAGAACGTGCATGTATTTACAACTGGCGTGCCACGCCACAAATCCCACGGTCTGAACCGGAAGAAGAATGATGTGAAATCAGCCAATGAGGGAGGGCCCTTTATACACAGGCAGCCAGCACCCGATCCAATCATATCTCAGCACTTATGTTGCGTTCAAGGCCTACAGGGCATATTGCCACATAGATATACATAGATTGAAATAGATATAGGGAGATACATATATAATTCACATATAGATATATATTCCATCCATATCCATTTATCCATCCATCCATTTTCTGCTTGTTCTGGAGTCAGGTCACAGGGGTAGTCCACTCTAGCAGGGAGGCCCAGACATCTCTTTCCACAGCCACCTCTTCCAGCTTTTCTGGGAGAATTCCAAGACCAGAACAGATTCCCAGACCACCTGAGAGACAGTCTCTCCAGCATATTCTTTGTCTTCTCACAGTTGGACATGTCCAGAAAACCTCTCTTGGGAAGGGTGCAGGAGGCATCCTTACCAGATACCCAAACCCTCTCAACTGGCTCCTCTCAGTATGGAGGAGCAACAGCTCTACTCCAAGTTTCTCACAATTGAATTTATCTTTATCTCTAAGGGAGAGTCCAGCAAGCCTGCACACAAAATAATTTTGACTGCTAGTATTTACAATCTTATTGTTTCAGTCAGTACCAAAATTTCATAACTATAGGTAAGGGTAGGAATGTAGACCAACTGGTAAACAGAGAGCAGAGAGCCTTGCAGCTCAGCTCCCTGTTTACTACAATGGATCAGCACAAAGTCCACAAAACTGCAGAAGCTATACCGATCCATCTGTCAATCTTTAGTTCCATTCTTTCCACACTCATGAACAAAGCCTTGAGGTAGTTGAACTCTTCCATTTGAGGCAGCATCACACTCTCAACGAGCAATCCACTAATTTCTGATGGAGGACCATGGCCTCAGATTTGGAGGTGCTTATCCTCATATCAGTTGCCTCACACTCAGCTGTAAATTGCTCCATTGAATGCTGAAGACCATGGCACAATGAAGCCAACAGGACTACATAATCTGCAAACAGCAAAGATGTAATCATGAGGCCCATGAACCAAACTCCCTCCACCTCTGACAACCCTAAGAACTTCTGTCCAATAAATGTATGAACAAAATTGTTGACAACAGACAGCCTTGGCAGAGTCAATTTCCTTCCCTGAAAGTGTTAGACTTACTACCAGAAATGGGTACCAAACTCTTACATCACTTGTATAGAGACTAAATGGCCCTTAGCAATGGATCCCCAATCCCACGCTCATGGATCACCTCCTTTAATGTACCTCAAGCAACATGGTCAATTGCTTTCTCCAAGTTCACAAAACTCATGTTTACTGGTTGAGAAAATGCCCATGCCCCCTTGAGGATGCTACTGAGTGCAAAGAGTTGGTCCAGTTTTCCATGGCCAGGACAGAACCTGCATTGTACCTCCTGAATTTGAGGTTGTCCATCAATCAGTCTCTTTTCTTCAGCAACTCTGAATAGATTTTACCAGGCAGGCTTGGCTGACATACCTTTTCAGAATTGCATAGAGTTCAAGAGCAGTGCTAAGTCTGTCTGTTGTCACAGAGTCTATTCATAACTTTTATGGACAGAATCTCTAGTTAAGGCCTCACCAAACTCCTGCCAGCCCTGAACTCTCTTTTCCAGCACAGGTTCTGGAAAAGTGAGTCTGATTGGTGATCTAACCTCAGATCCAGGAGAAATAATGATGGTTCCATCCTGGCCATGGAACACTGAAAAGCTCTTTATCCTCACTAGGGATGGGACCGATTTGATCCGGTACAATCACTTAAATTCATCATTTTAATATCCAGTTTGAATCTAGGAACCCCCCCAAAAAACATGTTTTTTGTTAGCAGAATTTATTTGTAACTTTGAAACTTATCCAGCATTTAAAAAACTTACCTCAAGTTGCCTTTTTGGACATGCATGCATATATGTGTACACATTGTACTTGAGAGGAGATTATTACAATCTCATATGAAATCAATGATGATGACGATATCAGAATGGGATCGTATTGACCAATATACAGATTTAAGTATCGGGATCGGATCGGAAGGAAAAACCAGCCACTAGGGGAGCACAGTAAAATAATAATAATTTTATTTAAAAGCGCCTTTCAAGACACCCAAGGACACTTAACAAACAAATATAGTTCAAACATTATCAGTGACAAATTGAAATATAAAATACTTAAAGATTATAAAATACAAAATAATAAAAATACATTTAGTAGAGTTAATGATTAGCTAATCTAAAGATATGTGTTTTCAGAGCAGTCTTGAACCGAGAAAGGGAGGTGGTGTTTCGAAGGTCTGGCAGTAGAGCGTTCCAGAGGTGAGGGGCAGAGCAGGAGAAGGCCCTGCTCCCCATGGTGGAGAGGCGGGCAGAGGGTAAATGGAGATGTAGCGAAGAGGAGGCTCTAAGAGAGCATGATGGGATGGAGATTTGTAGGAGGTCAGATAGATAAGGAGGGGCAAGGTTGTGGATAGCTTTGAACGTGAGGAATAGAATTTTGAAGATGATGCGTGATTTAACCGGGATACAAGCCAGTGTATCTCTTGTGCCGGTCACAAGCCCGGATAAATGGTGAGGGTTGTGTCAGGAATAGCATCTGATGTAAAACATTTTTGCCAAAATCATAATGCGAGTTCATCAAAGCGAAACCATACCGGATCGGTCGAGGCCCGAGTTAACAACAACCGCCACCGGTACTGTTGAGAAACAGGGTGCCGGCGGAAATTGTGCTACTGTTAGTCGAAGACCACGAGAAGGGAAATCTGTCAGGAGACGGAGGGAGAAGAGGAAAGTGAAGAATGTAGGACTGTGGCTGACATTATGCAGAGAAGAAAGGTAGATGTTTTATGTGTCCAAGAGACCAAGTGGAAGGGCAGCAAGGCTCACAGCATTGGAGCAGGGTTCCAACTGTTTTACCATGGTGTGGATAGAAAGAGAAATGGAGTAGGGGTGGTCTTGAAGGAGGAGCTGGCAAAAAATGTAGTAGAGGTGAAGAGGGTGTCGGATAGGGTGATGTGCCTGGAGGTAGAAGTAGAAGGTCTGATGCTAAACATGGTCAGTGGTTATGCTCCACAGGTTGGATGTGATGGGGAGGAGAAAGAAACATTTTGGAAAGATCTGGATGAAGTGATAGAGAGTATTCCCAGGGAGGAAAAAGTGGTGATTGGAGCAGACCTGAATGGACATGTTGGTGAAGGAAACAGAGGGGATGAGGAAGTAAGGTGGTGGATTTTGCCAAGAGAATGGACATAGCTATAGTCAATACTAATGGTTTAACAGAGTAACCGAGTTATCGACAGATCGAGTGCTTTGACTTCTATCGAGGCTTTTTTGTCCACTCCGAGTACCCGTAGTGACGTCATCACGTTGCGGTAACGTCAGTACGTCACATCACGTGATTAAAAACCAAGCGCGGGGTAGCTTTTAGCTTTTAGTAGACGCTACAAAATCTATTCCTTTGTGCGCACGGATGTATGGAACTGGTCCAGTCTTGTCAAAAAGGTAAAACAGTTTATAATTTTATAAATTGCGCTACTCATTGAATCATTCTGTTGATTTTCTTTGCATTGAACACCGTAGTAGATTGTGACTGCAGGGGGCAGTGTTGCATTGCAGGTCACATGTATAACACGGCCAAAACGGCGTCCTCTCTCTCGTTTCACAAACAAAAAGAAACAAATATTCATCTCTCTAGACCTATTAAAAACCTATAAACACAATCTCTAAAAGTAAACCTAAATTGCACAGCACTGCAGGCGGTGGTACGGTGTGGCTGTAGCCCCATTTGTTTTTTAAGTTTCGGTTCAGCGCCTTACTTTCACTTTTAATATTAATAATAATAACTAATAGTTTTGTTTTTCCTGTGACTTATCTGCAGTATGATAAATGATAGGAGCATAATAAATGCTCCCAATGTTTTGTTGGTCTTTTTTTTTCTTTTTGTAAAGATGTTTTTATGCATTTATATTTATTTATTTATTTTGCATCATAAGACACTGTGACGTCATTGACTAATCGAGTGCCACTCGAGTTTTTTTATGTTAATGTCGAGCTTAAAAATTGTGTACTCGTTCAACCCCTAGTCAATACCTATTTCCAAAAGAGGGAGGAACATAGAGTGACCTATAAGTGTGGAGGAAAGAGTACACAGGTCGACTACATTCTATGTAGAAGAGGAAACCTGAAGGACATTGGAGACTCTAAGGTTGTGGCAGGGGAGAGCATGGCCAGACAGCATTGGACGGTTGTGTGTACAATGACTGTCGTTGTGAAGAAGAGAAAAAGAGTAAAATCAGAGAAGAAGACCAAATGGTGGAAGATAAAGAAGGGCGAATGTTGTGAGAAATTCAGAGACGAGCTGTTAAAGGCCCTGGGTGGTAAGAAAGAGCTTCCAAGTGACTGGGCAACTACAACAACAGTAATTAGAGCAACAGGTAGGAAGGTACTTGGTGTGTCTTCTGGACAGAAAATGGATGATAAGGAAACCTGCTGGTCGGATAGTGAAGTGCAGGATGCCATTCAAAGAAAGAGATTAACCAAGAAGAAATATGACAGTGAGAGGAGTGAAGAGAGGAGACAGGAATATAAGGAAATGGGACGTAGAGAAAAGAAAGAAGTAGCTAAGGCAAAGCAGAGGGCGTACAATGAGTTGTATGGGAGACTGGACACTATAGGGTGAGAAGAACTTTTTCCAATTGGCAAGACAGGGGGATCAGACTGGAAAGGATGTGCAGCAGGTTAGGCTTATTAAAGATGGGAATGGTAATGTTCTAACAAGTGAGGAGAGTGTGATGGGAAGATGGAATGATTAAGTTGAGGAGCTAATGAATGAAGAGAATGAAAAAGAAAGAAGAGTAGAGGTCATAGAAACTGTGGAAAGATTAGTGAGGGTGAAGTCCGGAAAGCTCTGAAAAGAATAAAGAAGGGGAAGTGTTACGACCCCACCCCTCCCCCCGTGGTCTAGGAGTTCAGGGGGTGTAACATAAACATTGGTCCCAGAGGAAAGTGGAATGTACAATTATTTATTACAAGAAAAAGGTTTCACAAAACCAAAATAACAAATGGTTTAACCCAATTAAAACAAAAAAAGGACTAACAAACTCAAGAATATTAAGGGCAAGTTAAATTACAAAATGTTCAAACAAGTCAATCCAAAGCTAACTCAAAACAACCCAAAAGAAAGGACACAATGGGAGCACCAAGCCTCCCAAACACTTGATTTTAGCCTGTGTCAAAACAGTCCTGAGCAGAGACAAACTGCTGAGCCAAACAAGCAGTAACTAAATGTTCAAAACTGTCCAAACAACTACAAGCCCAAAAGGTGGGGGGAAGTAGCTTTTTCAAAACATCTTCCTACTAGCTGTCCCCCTGGAGGAATGGTTTCAGGAGCCTTTTATGTGGTGCAGGTGGGGCTTATCAGAATCTAATTGGCTTGCAGTCCTCTGCTGGTCCAATAGGGTCACTGCTCTCCTGCAGCCTCCATGCAGCCCATCAGGTAGGTGTTCTCTGAACCTGCATAACAATAAAAAGGAGCCTGCACAGCCTCAAGAGGCCAGGGGCCGTAACAGGAAGGCAGTAGGACCTGATGACATACCAGTGGAGGTTTGGAAATGTCTTGGAGAGAAGGCAGTGAGGTTTTGGACTCAAATGCTTAATGGAATATTTGAGGGTGAGACTTTTTTTTTTTCATTCATTCAACCTTTATTTAAAGTACAACACCTACCGTGACAGTAAAAATTCACCATATTGGACAATTACTGTAGTAGAATATGATGTCTATTTTCATTTTTGCATTTGGGCCAGGCAAGTGTAAAAAAAAAAGAAGAAAAAAAGTCACGGAAGCATCCGTAAACCCCGCCGATGATTGCCGAACTCTGGAATGACGTATAAAAAGGATCCAGTCAGAAGGCACTGGAGTTCGTGATGGAGGTTTATAAGAGTGACGATGATTTCAGTGCTAAAACCTCACGTCACCCGTTGCTGCAGCCACAGACACGGAGCGGACCTCATGTCACCCGCTGCAGCTTCCGCGGACACACTGAACGGACCTCACGTCACCCGCTGCAGCTGCCGCGGACACACCGTCACCCGCGCGGTTACAAACAGTGCCCAGCAGACACAATCGGCTCCAGTTTAAATCCCCTTAAATCGTCGCGATTTTGTTTTTATCTTTTTTATTTATCGCTGTAGAGTTGTACACACTTCACACACAGTTATGTTTGTGCCTAACTCAGACATTGGGGGATGTTTATTAAATCCGTGTAATGTAATGCCGAGAAAAAAATGAGAACTGAAGGACACATTATTATGCTAACTAGCCACAGTATAGTGACACAGATTTTCATGAAAAAGTGGCGTGAATATTACCAAACTATGGTACATTTAAAAGCTTGCTCAATTATTCATTTTGTTCTGATGTCAAAAATTAAATTGAGCAAAAGTCTTACCCGCAAAACCTCCCCTCAACTGTTGAGGTGCGAGCCTTCTTTGCTGGTCGGTCCACTTTATAAATCCATTATTAATCCATTTGATTTTGGGGAAATAATGAACACTAATGCCATCCTTCGAGGTATTGCTGCAGAACTGGGCAACACATCGTTTTTCTTAGTTGTATTCATAACTACTCTGGTCAGAAATAAGGAAGCTACGTTGACACATGATGCTCGTTATAACTCCGCCTACATTCAAGGCGGATACTTCAGTGATGTCATTGCCCATATATGGAGAGGGAAACATATGTCGCTGCTGCTGCGTTAAAATCATGAAATAACACATTTAGCGTTATTTCTCTACAATATCAATAAACGCTCCTGTTTTATTATTTACCGTAAGTCACTACTAAATATTAATGGCAATGCAATTTGAAAACATGGTAGGTCATGGACTTTAAACAGATAAGTCACACTGAGCCTCGAAGACTCAATTACAAGTGAGATCTGTTGGGCAGACAATAAAAGTGGTGAAAAATGACACATAGGGTTTGGAGACAAAAAAATCCCTAACACATTTTTGACCTCTGCTTGAAGGTCAAAAATGTGGTAATGAAAAAAATCTCTCACACAAGCACATAATGACGCCAACATTACGCAGAGGGCGGGGAAGGGGACTCAAAGGCGGTGAGCAAGCCAGCCCATATAGGCATTGAAGAGTTCAGATAGAATCACTCATTTCATATACAGTAGTTCCCTCTGGAGATCTGTGCACACTCATGGGGGGCTGCCGAGGACAGCTAGAGGCAAATCCAGAGTCCTAAAATTATGACAGAATGTTTATTCAGCTGGGCTCCTCTGAAAAGTCTGTTGAATTCCTTAGCAGAAAGGTTGGGAGGGGTGAGAATTTCAGGTTTACAAAACTTTTGCAGGCGTGTTAAGATAAGACGGCCTGTCAAGGCCAGTCAGTGAGCCACATTTCAGATAAACACGATTGTTTTGGGGACAGGCAGAACTTTAATGACATCTACCTTCAGTCTGTGTTGGTCCACTCGC
Organism: Garcialebias charrua; assembly: GCA_038048925.1. Classification (NCBI taxonomy): domain Eukaryota; kingdom Metazoa; phylum Chordata; class Actinopteri; order Cyprinodontiformes; family Rivulidae; genus Garcialebias; species Garcialebias charrua. The sequence goes on along the minus strand of JBBPBX010018488.1, from coordinate 14,158 downwards.
TTCCAAAATTTCCAAATTAAAATAACCATACCAATGGAACGTGCCTGAGAAAATCCCCAAGATCTAATCCATTCACCCCAAAATCTGGATTCTCGAAACATGAACCAAGCTATCATGTAAGGAAGGCAGCCTGACCAGGTCCAGATTGGCCGCCAACGTCTTCCTTGTGTGTTGATAGACCAGGAACCAGTTATCATAAATCCAATTAAATATGCGTCCTTAAGATCCACAGAAGACACATCATCAAGTCTTCCAAGTTGATGAGATATCCAGCTGTGTGCATGCCAACAGTGCAAATGAGCTCGCCTACAGCCTGTCTTCTTTTTGAAGAAATGTTATCTGTTGTGTTGAGGGACCAACTGGCCAAATTGTAGTCCATAGTTATGATTCGGAAGATTTTGTAGAAGAGAGGCTCTCAGACAGTTTCACAGACAAGATAAAGCAAAAGCAAAGCGGAGACCGAGAAGATATGTCCACCCTTGAGAAGAGCAAGTGTTGATTGATGCCTGAGGAATGGAGAAAAAGTGTGCTGGTGCCCATTTTTAAGAACAAGGGTGATGTACATAGTTGTAGCAACTACAGGGGAATTAAGTTGATGAGCCACACAATGAAGATCTGGGAGAAAGTTGTGGAAGGAAGACTTGGACAAGAGGTGACTATCTGTGAGCAGCAGTATGGTTTCATGCCAAGAAAGAGCACCACAGATGCCATCTTTGCTTTGAGGATGTTGATAGAGAAGTACAGAGAGGGTCAGAAAGAACTCCATTGTGTGTTTGTGGATTTAGAAAAAGCATATGACAGGGTGCCAAGAGAGGAGGTGTGGTATTGCATGAGGAAATCTGGAGTGGCAGAAAAGTATGTTAGACTGGTACAGGACATGTATGAGGACAGCAGGACAGTGGTGAGATGTGCTGTAGGAGTGACAGATAGCTTCAAGGTGGAGGTGGGATTGCATCAAGGATCGGCTCTGAGCCCCTTCTTGTTTGCTCTGGTGATGGACCGACTAACAGATGAGGTCAGGCAGGAATCCCCATGGACTATGATGTTTGCAGATGACATTGTGATATGTGGTGAAAACAGGGAACAGGTGGAAGAGAACTTGGAGAGGTGGAGGTATTCACTTGAAAGAAAAGGAATGAAAGTCAGCCGTAGTAAGACGTGTGTGAATGAGAGGAAGGCCGGTGGAAAAGTTAGGCTACAAGGATCAGAGGTCACAAAGGTGCAAGACTTCAAGTACTCTGGGTCCTCTGTCCAAGAAAATGGAAAATTGGTAAATAAGTGAAAAAGAGAGTTCAGGTAGGATAGAGTGGATGGAGAAAAGTTTCAGGAGTGATTTGTGACAAAAAGGTGTCTGCAAAAGTCAGCTGAAGCCCATATTATCCAAAAACAACCTGGAGACAGTGATTCACGCATTCATTACATCTAGGCTTGATTACTGCAATTCACTTCTGTTTGGCGTCAGTCAAGCCACCATTGCACGATTACAACTGGTTCAGAACGCAGCTGCCCGATTTTTAACCAGCACACGCAAAAGAGAGCACATTACACCAGTCTTGGCCTCCCTTCACTGGCTACCGGTTCATCTTCGAATCCAATTCAAAATTCTCATGTATGTCTACAAATCGCTGAACAGTCTCGCCCCCGCCTATCTCTCGGATCTGATACACCCATATGTCCCTCCACGTGCTTTGAGGTCAGAGGATCAGGTACTCTTAATAGTTCCAGAAACTCGCCTTAAGCGCAGGGGTGACAGGGCGTTCTCTGTAGCAGGCCCAAGACTCTGGAACGAGTTACCGCTGCTCATCAAACAGGCCCCCTCCCTCTCGGTTTTCAAATCCCGGTTAAAAACTCACTACTACTCCATTGCTTTCAATGCCAGCTGATTTGTATTGGATCGTTTGATTTATGATCTGCAATGTTTTTATGTTTTTCGTGTTGTACTTCATTGTCTGTGTTGCCTGTTGCGTGTTTTGTTTGTCCAGCACTTTGGTGTGGACTTGTTCCTGTTTAAAGTGCTTTATAAATAAAATGGTATGGTATGGTATGGTAAAGTCAAAGGAAAAGTTTACAAGACAGTGGTGACACCAGCTATATTGTATGGTCTGAATACAGTGTCATAGACAAAAACACAGGAGAAAGAACTGGAAATGGCAGAAATGAAGATGCTGAGTTTCTCCTTAGGAGTGACAAATATATATAAGATCAGGAATGAGATCATCAGAGGTATAGCACATGTTGAACAACTGGGAGATAAAGTTAGGGAGGCCATACTAAGATGGTTTGGACATGTCCAGAGGAGGGACAGTGGGTATATTGGTAGAAGAATGTTAGAAATGCAGCTGCCAGGAAAAAGACAAAGAGAGAGGCCAAAGAGGAGATATATGGATGCAGTTAGAGAGGACATGGAGGTAGTTGGAGTGAGGACAGAGGATACAGAGGACAGAGGGAGGTGGAGGAGGATGACTCGCTGTGGCGACCCCTGAAAAAGGAAAAGCTGAAAGAAAAAGATCCGATTGGAAGTAAAATAATGTGGATTGGTGCATCCCTAATCCTCACAAGGGCCCTCAATGGGTCATAGAATTTTGTCCATCCAGTCTACATGTGTTTTGTGGACTTGGAGAAGGCATTTGACCATGTTTCTCAGGTACACTTTGGGGGGTGCTCCTTGAGTTTGGGATGTTGGGCCTATTCCTGTAGGCTGTTTGGTCCTTATACAAGTTGTGAAAGAGTTTGATTTGCATTGCCAGCAGTAAGTCACACCAAATCAGGGTAGGAGTTTGACTCCACCAGGGTTGCGCGTTGTCACCAATTCTGTTCACAACTTTCATGGACAGAATTTCTCGGTTTAGCCAGGGGCCAGAGGGAGTTTGGTTCATGGTCTCAGAATCCTATCTGCATCTTGCAGATGATATGGTCTTATTTGCTTCATCATACTGTAGTAATACACCTCATCTCTGATATTGTAGGCTTGACCTTCAAGTACACCTCTCTGCATCTCTTTGAAACTCTAAGTGTTACACCTTCTTGAAGCCCTCAAGGAGACGATTGGACACTTATATTGGTTAACAATTATTATGAATTAATGGACACTAATTAATCAGATTGAACTTTCTCTTTAATGTGTGTTAATTCAGAATTGATCAAACAGTATACTTTTTGTCATTTCAATGATGATCTGTTACTTTCATGAGCTTTGACCTTCTGCTGGTTTTATTTCTGCAAGAACAAGCAGGTTCTGAATCTGGGACGTAAAGGCTGTGCTACTTCCTTCTCTGTGTTGTCTATGAAGTTAGCCATAATATTCTCGGTGCTCACAAGCAGGCCATCTGGCCGATTTTGTAAACAGTTTTCCTGTTGTCCTTCAGAGACCATTCTGCCTATTAGATGAAAACCCATCTCTTATTTTGTTAAGTTCAGCCAGTAGTCATCAAGGAGGTGGGGAAGACCCCGCCTCCCATATAAAGGTCATTTTCTGCTTTTTGTTTTAGTGCTTGGAAGAGAACTAACTCGCAACTGGTCTCTCTCCTCTGGGAAAGCTGGAGACGTTCCGGTCATGTGTCAACTCGACCCACGTTTCAGTTGGAATCACAGTAAAGCCTTACTGTGATCCGTTCACTCATTTCTGGAAGAATTTGTTTTCTGAAGTTTTACTTTGAAAGTTCAGCCAGTGCGATTGGGGCCTGTTCCTGCCGGTGAAAGCGTGCTCCCGCTCGTCTGATCCAGATATACACGCACAAAGTCATCTGGACGTTCACTGGACAACACAGTCCGTTAGCGTCCATAAACTTCTCAGCCCTCACCTCCTAGACATCTCGTCACCAGGTAAAGAGGCTTGTTTGTATGTTGCACATGTCGGAAGTACAGCTGGACCTATATGGGAAAGACTGCCACCCTGGTTGTTTCAAAATACAGTAATCAACTTCAGCTAACTTAGCTTTCATCTTCCTCCTATTTCTTATTTTTCATAAGCTATTAATCTGTCAAGTAATGTGCCAACAGTTAAATCCTAACTGTCTGTTTGTTTTAATTTGAATTCTTGTCAACGTAGTTGTAGTGGACCTACCCAGGGTCAAACTAAGGTTTTTGAACTGTCCAGTGATGACCTTTACTGACCTCTCAGTAAAGCAAGACATTTACCACAAAATCATTCCATTAGCTGTAATCTGAGAACATAGTCACCAAAAGAGACTATTTCTATCTTTGATTTTAGGCTGATGTGATCAAAAGAATAACTTTTGTCATTTTCATGATATATGTTATATGCTGTTATTCTTTAAATGTGAAACATCAATGTGTCATTTCTGCAAGTGAAAAGGTGTCAAAGTTCAGCTAAAATGTCAAACTGACTTACACTGAAATTGTTTTTGTCGAGTTTCAGCTAAAACTCTCATCTAGCGTCTGAAAGTCTCTCACTCAGATACTTTTCCTAAACAATTTCCTTCTCTGCGCTGAATTTCACCTTGAATAGTGATAACAAGTGGACCAATGAAAAAGAGACAAGTTTCTCTCCTCTCTGATCCTTTTTTAAGTTCTAAGCTGTTGCTGGAACGTCAGAGTTTCTGGGAACTTCAAAGAGATGTGAACCTTTCCCAAAGAGCTGAATGAATGCCTGTCACCCGCCAAGGACAGTCATTCGGCTAAGGACTAAATAACAGGCTGTTATGAGTCCACTTCGAACGAGCGCAAGCTCAAAACTTTGTTTATTCCTTCCTGGAATAAGTTTATCTTGAAGTCAGAGGCCAGGAGCTGACATATTCTCTGATGACCAAGCGGAAACCAGGAGACGTTGAAACGTAAACTAGAACCAGTTTTGGACGTGCTGGGACTAAAGGACTCTGCGCATCTGAAGGCTGGTGTCATTTCTTTATCAGACTCGTCGAAAGGTAAAGAGCTGTTTACAAACGTACCTGGATTTTAGCAGAAGTCGGATGGAAGTGTCACTTTTGGTATCATGCTCAAGATAATTTCCTTTAAACCATCTCCCATCTTCCTCCTATCTTTTTCCCTCAATTCTAAGCTGGAAACTATTTTAAGCTAAAGAGCCCACAGACTAAATATGTTTAACATCCAGTATTGAAGTCTGTTGTGTTAAATTTAAGTGTGCTGACGTATTAAATTGAAAGAAAGTGAAATCATGTCAATCAAGTGTAATGGTGTTAATTTAGTTGATTTATTTTAAATAAATGGTAGTGTCGCCTGGCATACCAACTAGGTTAACGTCTCTGTCACTTAATGGCTTTGTTTATTTATCCATCATAAAGATCACAGAAATATTGGGTAAACTGAAAAAGAAAAGAATCCGTGAAATTACTATTCAATCTGAATAAGTAGATTAATTAAGGATAAAGAGGTCAGCTTAATACTGACCCCTGTTAAAATCCTTTAGTTACATCTGGGTGGCACTATATGTGTTTAAGGACACAATATATGGTCTCCCTCATGTTCCCTTCATAGTTATTAAATCAGAGCTAATATCGATACAAATGTTTAATGTAATTTTTGTGATAGTTTCAATAAAATGTCTATTTTTTTGGTAGACCAACGTAAGTTGAAGCCTCTCGTGAAATTACATTTTTCCTAATTACAGTAAAAGCAATTTAGTATCGGAAAAAGGAAGAACTCGCGCATTGGTGGCAGTTTGTGCAGATAAACTCTGCTCAGACCTGCGCATCTACAATAATGGTGGCCCAGTAAGTGTTTGAATACCTTAATCCACACATTATTTCATTACATTTGGTGGCTCGTCCGAGTTCCTAGAACGATTATTAAGTTGTTTTGTGTAGCTTATTGTTACGGTGTTGTTGGCATTAGTTTGCATCCCGTTGTGGACTTATGGAATTGTTTTGGCTGGTGAGTGTCTCAGAGATTGCTAATCGTGGCATTGTCTGGTGCGTTTCCCGTTAGAATTATTTTTTCTTTCACATTCCAACGTATGCTTGAGGCGGATGGATGAATGTTTGTTTTTGTGAGACGTTCATAACGTGTCGCGAGGTTGCATGCATTTTTCTTTGTTGTGACCGCCGTGTCACCTCTGCTTCATTCTATTACATCTGCAGTTTGCTGTTGAAGGTCTGTTTCACTCTTTGCTGCTCCATTTTTACCTAATCTGTTACAACGTGTTGTTAGCCAAGGTTCGGGTAAAGCCCACTCCGCTTTTGGACCGGACAGGATCCGGTTCCGAGTGACGTAAAGTCCGTTGTTGTACACAGTTAGCGTGCTGCCTTCTTTGGGGGGCGTGGAAGTTAGCCTGGATGTGTTGAGCTCATTTACAGAATTTTCTGCGGTGTAAAAATACGTTTATTTTGTGAAAGTGTGTCCAGTTCTTTGGGTCGAGCTAACGTTAGCATTACAGAGACAAAATGGCTGCTTAAAACGCTGTGATTGGTCCATTGTGTGTCGTGTTCAAGAACGTTGGTTTCTGTAGACTGCTGGTTGTCAGATTCATTTATGTACACATTTCTGACGGTTTATTTGTGTTGTTTGAGTTCTATGCACGTGATATCGTCGAAGACTGGCTTAACCGCGGTGTTTTGCGATATTTATGACTGTTTTAGAACGTTGAAAAGTCAGTTCCACGCTTTTGTTCGACCGACCATAGGTCCGTGAACACACCGCACCGCTCGAACGGCGCATCACACGTGGGTGGAGTTAGGTTTGAAGGACACAGTTTTCCATGAACACTTGGGTTTTAGAACTACAGTTCTGTCTTCGCTGTGATTGGTCGATTACGCTGTAGGTGTTGACGCTCGTCAACTTTCATTTCAGCTGTTTGTCCCAGACAAGTTTTCATGCTTGTTTGTCCATTACTGTCATTGAAAAGACTGCTTCATCGCGGTGTTTTTGAGATGTTGGTGGATGTATGAGTACGTTGTTCAGAAACTACCGATCGCCATGTGACCGGGTCACGTGACACCGGCAGTGGCAACTACTTTGAAGGCCCGACCTTTTTTCTTTTAAACGCAGTTTAAAATGTTTCACAGTCCAACCGATTTTACTGACATAATTTCATTTTTGTGAGAAAGGGGATACTAGAGTTTTGTCACGTCAGGGCTCTGGGCTTTCTGGTTTGCTGTTTTTGATCCGTTGTTAGACGTCTGAATGTTTGGCGGCTCAGAGCTGCGCTCACAGGTGACAACAGCGCCTCTATAGCGGTCAGAAAGAGAATTGCAGTCGCTGTGATAAACATTTCCAGCGCTGTGGCCCCATCTGCTGGTTACTTTAGAAGATGCAGTCTTCCTGTAATTTGTACATGTTGAATGTTCCTGTTTTAGAAGAGGAACATTTTGAGGATATTGTACACACAGCACCCTCTCATTTGATTTTCACATATAATCGAATGTTGATGGCAGAACAGTTACACAGAAGTAATACAGACTTGTCTGCTTTTTGATAAAACTTGACACTTTTATCATCAATTCTGTGCAAAACGAACTGTCTGTCCCTGTTTTTTTTTCAAACTGCAAGTTTAAAATAACACACAGGAGGCATATTTTGTCTTGGTTTTCACAAAGAATCAAACAAAAACTAGCCGACCTTGATGGTCGTCTCATGGGTTGACAATTTAATAATAATCACTGATTTTTGTTAAATTTCACATCTTGGATGTTACTGAGCAGCTGCACACAGGCCCTCCTGTTTATTTTAGATACAAGTTTATTTAGAATAACAGGCTGGTAGGCCTTGCTCTCTACGGTGGCTTCATTTAATTTGTGTTTCACAAATTTCCAGATAAGATGGCGGCCTCTGCACATGAGGCTCCTGATACCACAACAGCCGTGTTTGTTTGACCTTGTCACAGGTCGACAAATTAATAGGAATCACTGATTTTTATTTAATTTCACATCTTGGACTCCATGTTGGCTGCCGCAGGCATCACATGGTGAGACTGCACACTGTGAAATAAGACCTACTTTCCTTGATTTTTCACAGAAAATCAGTACAAAGATGGACGTTCTAACAGGTGCATCCTTTGATAGGCACTTAGCTGCAAAGAACGTCCTTCAGGAACCAGGTGAACATCCCCTGGTGTTTTACGACAGGCTACTCTCTGTTTACACAGGGAATAAATATGTCCCTGGAATTGAGGAAGATTACCTGTTTAAAAGTCGTTTCACTTTGAATCTAATACCTTTCATAATGAAATGTGTTCGCTTCAATGTTAATTGCAAAGAGAGTACCATGGCAGAAATTAAACAATGTGCTGTGGAATTTTTTGACATGCTCGAACAGCGAAAAACACCCTCAGTGGTGTGCCCAGGTCAAAGGGTCACATCCCACTCGCAGGAAGTAGAAGAGGTTCCCTCTCCTTCAGAGTGCGAGAGGTCGCAGGTTTTTCATAATAACAAACAACAGCATGGTGCTACGAGCTGTAAAAGTGACTCTGATCGGTTCACGGGGAGTTTTGTACCCCCTGCCCCTCAGGTTGAAAACCTTGAGATGAGCAGAGAACCACACAAGGTAGGTGTTCGCCCTCTGGATGAACCCGGATGGTTCGGATCGAACCAAAAGAGTTCTCTCATGGATCTCACAGTGGGTGAGATTCGAAGGCGGATGTCTGGGAACCGTGACCCTTTGAAAAATGGTCTGTCCCGACATGTACCCCCGAGAAGCGGCCCTCCTGCCCCTGCCCCTCGAGCTGCACAGCTCGAGACATGCAATGAGTCACACATGCTCCAGATTATGGAAGCGGCGCCTCCGCGCGTTGACGTGACTGAGGTTGTGAGTTGTTTGTCAAATGATTTGAATGTTACAGTGGTTGACCAAGCTGACACAACGTGTGACGTTGTCCTTGATGATAACACAAACAACGTTGTTCATCCTGATGAAGCGACGCGCAGCACTGCCTTTTGCAATAACTCAGTGCACACAGTTGACAACACCAACGTCAACACTGACATAAATGCTGACAGCAAACAAATTGCTGATGGTCAGCGTCCTAAAAATCTAAATGCTGACAGCAAACAAATTGCTGAAAATCCACATCATGAAGGTCATGAGGCAGACAGCCATCATGATGCTGACAGCGACGACGATTACACAGACAGAGTCACACGTACACAGAAACGTGTGGAAGAACCTGAATGGTTTCTGTGTAACTTTATAAAAAGGGGAATAGCTAAGAGAGCTTACCTGCCACTCACATTGGAAGGGGTCCTCGCGCAAGAAGCGCTCCTGGTTAGCGGCTCAGACGTGTCTACCATGTCAGCCGAACTGTTTGAGGAGCTAAGGACCGCCGCTAACGATGTTGACAGGCAAATACCCTTTGTGAAATACACTTATGGTGAGCAACAGGGCCTCGCAAAGACGAGAACAACCCTAATAGCCATGGTTCACATGCAGATTGGCGAGATGTCACTATACCACCCGGTATATGTGTCTGAACTTGACTCACTCCGGGCTCCATTTGTGGTTGGCCAAGATTTTATAAATCGCTTTGAAGCGATTATAAATTATGGCGATCAGACAATGTGGGCCACAGTGAGCAGTCCACTGCCATTCAAGGTGCCTCCCCAAGGTCAGGACACTGACTGTCTAACAACAGGTACCGCTAAGGTCACAAGGGATTCCCCAACCGAGACCACAAACCCGGTAAGTGAACCTTCAACTACAGGTGAGACAGAGGAGACTCAACAATTGGACCAGACTCTGGCCCAACACGAGGACCTCCTCTGCGAGCTGACACCTTCAGCACTCACTGAGCACTACCTACCACCGGTAGAAGAAGGTGTGGAGATCCAAGGGTCCCACACCGTTGACGCTGTACTGTCCTGTGGGACAGGTAATTCGGCAAACAGCCAAGCTTTCAGTGAAGTCTTGGTTCAAGGACATCTGAGCCCACAAGGTGACAGTCTACTACACGCTGGCAGTCACTTGGACTTCATTGTTACAGATTTTGAGGATCTCTCCTCAAACAAAAGGGGGGTGAACCCACACTTCCTACCACAGGTAGAGGACGGTGTAGAGGTCCAAGGATCACACGCCGAGAACGCTGTGCTGTCTTCTGGGACAGGTAATTCGGCTGTCAGCCAAGCTTTCAATGAAACCTTGGTTCAAGAGAATTTGAATGTAGAACTACTCAAAGATGACATAGTTCTTACAGACTCAAAGAGTCTGTAATAAATTATATTCAGTAATAAAAAAAGAACTGTTGATGTTCCATTTAAAATTGAGGGTGTTGAGATTTGTAGAGTGAGTGTGATGACGTTTTGAGTGTTATCATTGATGACAAACTGACATGGAAACATCACATAAATTCTGTAAGAATAAAAATAGCTAAATATATTTCAGTAATGTACAAAGTCAGGGACTTATTAAATGATAAAGCTCTGTATATGTGTTATGCACCCCAGGTTTTTTTTAGGTCAATTTTAAGCTCCAGTTTTGTTGTTCCCTGTTGAACGCACCCTCATGAATTTTTTTAACCTTTAGTAATCAGGCCTAATTAGTCAGCACTGGTGTTCACCTGCAGGTCCTACCTATAAATCTTACATGCTGTGTTTTGTGCAGTGTGGAGGCTCGTTGTACCAAGTGAGGCTTGCTGAACGAGTGGTGGCTTATTGAAGCCTGTTAGAAAGTGTGAGAAGTCAGCTGAGGTTCACTGGAACTGCTGAGAAGACACTTTCAGGTAACTGATTGTTGAGAACAGCCACTGGGCTGTGTTGTGTAACACTGGGAGATCTTCACCCTCTCAGATTGTTGTTGACCTGCTTTTGTTGGAGTTAGGGTGAGCTGGTGTGAGCCCTTAAGGCTATTATCCGGTTGTTTAACTAAAGATATGAGAGTGTTGAAACCCTTTGGGTGTTTTGTTGGACTCTAGCCTAAACTGGTGTGCAGGCTTAGACCGCTATAACTAGATTGATTCATTTTGGGGACGTTGAGAGAAGCGTTTGTGCAGCTGTCCAGGAGTGGGACAACTAAGGTGAACAGTGTGAGAGACTGTTTCCTTTTTCTTCATTTTTTTTGTACTTTTGACTGTGTGACTGTTGGTAGTCCGATTTTCAACTTTTGTTTGTGTAGAGGGACTTTTGTAAGGTAGATCATCACCTGGGGAGACATGACGGCCCTGTACAGGGCTGGGCTTGCCTGGGTGGCGTTTTATTCTTTTTGACCAGATTCACCGGTCCACCATTTCTTAGTACTTTTTATTATTTAGTTTTTTCTTTGGATGCTGAGCCAGAAGAAGACGCTCCAGACCTGATGGGTGAAGCCAGGGAGGACCTTGCCAGCCTGGAGTGCTTTATTTTAGGTTCAATAAAATTTGTTTTAATTATTTTCTGTGTCCAGTGTCCACTTTGTATGTTGTGGTCCTAATGGGTCGTAACATAAAATGGCTGCTCGTCTAGGATGTGAATGAACAAGCTGTTTAGGTTAGTTTAGTTGTGATTCAGTAGTCATCCAGGATTTGAATGAACTAGCTGTTTAGGTTAGTTTAGGATTTGTCCGGGATATGAATGAACGGGCCTGGTTAGTTTAGGTTGTTGTCTGGGATATGTGTTTGTACAAACGGTAGCAGTAAGTTGCATGTTTTTTTCTGTGCACCTACTATGCATGTTAGGTGATGGTCTGTTTTTGAACAGACATTGTTTGAGTTTGGGTACTTAAAGGAGACCAAATATTGCTTTCATAAATTTTTATGGTATGTCTGTGGGCTATCCAGACCATGTTCATTCAATTTAATACACAAAATAATTCTTAGATAATAAAATATCCCCTTTTTTAGTTCTGCCTTTTCTCATTTTCGTTCTGAACAGGATGTTTATGATAATGAGCTCTGAAGGCCACACCCTTCAAAAATCTGTTTACATTAACTCCGCCCTCCTAAGGGTTTACGTTAGCATTTCTTGCACTTTAGAAATGGCTAGTGCTAGCTTAAAGGACAACACCCACCATGACAGTAACAATTCACCATATTGGAATATTATTGTAGTAGAATATGATGTCTATTTTCATTTTTGCATTTGGGCCAGGCAAGTGTAAAAAAAATAAAAAAATAAAAGAGTTGCGGAAATAACCGGAAACCCGGCTGAAGATTGCCGAAGTGCGAAGTGACGTCAGTACAGGATCCACCCAGAAGGCAGGAGTGAGTTCGCCATGGAGGTTTATGAGAGTGAGAGTTAAAACTGCAGTTAAAATAATGTCCTATGTGGATGCGCGATCTCTAAATATTTCCTGGTGCAGTTGTGTGTACAGCTGGACCAGTGCTCTGTTTTTATTTATTTTTTCGAACTTTTTAATAAGATATAACACTGCTGCGGTTATAGCTGTCGCTGCTCTCACTCGCTCCTCTGCCCATGAGGAGCCTGCCGTGCGTCTTCTCCCCGGCTCTGCGTTCTGTTGGTCACTTTTGAAGTTCCTTCAGCCTTGCTGGGTCAGCGGAGCTCTGAGCACATTGCAGCTGCCTTTTAATTCTGTACTCCCCACCTGTCACTGAATTGATTGAAGTCACGGGGAGAGAATAAAAAGCCGATGCCGACAGCTTTATGATGAAATTAATGAATTTGTCGCGAGCGAGCGAATTAAACTAGTCCTACGTAGATGCGCAATCTCTAAATATTTCCTGTTACAGTTGTGTGTACAGCTGGACCAACGCTCTGTTTTTATTTATTTTTTAAAACTTTTTAATATAGCTGTTGCTACTCTCACTCGCTCCTCTGCCCATGAGCCTCAGAGGAGCCAGCCGTGCATCTTCTCCCCGGCTCCGCGTTCCGCTGGTCACCTTTGAAGTTCCTTCAGCCAGAGCTCTGCTGCGGCTGCCTTTTAATTCTGTACTCCTCACCTGTCACTGAATGGATTGAAGTCACGGGGAGAGAATAAAAAGCCGATGCCGGCAACTTCATGAGGAAATGAATGAATTTGTCGCGAGCGAATTAAACTAGTCCTACGTGGATGCGCAATCTCTAAATATTTCCTGTTACAGTTGTGTGTACAGCTGGACCAACGCTCTGTTTTTATTTATTTTTTAAAACTTTTTAATATAACACCGCTGCAATAATGAAGCTACATTGATGCATGCTTGTTATAACTCTGCATGCAGGCGGATACTGCAGTGACGTCAATGCCCATATATGGAGAGGGACAGATCTTCCCGGAGCTGCGGCTAAAATCTGCTATAAATCATAAAATAACACATTTAGTGTTATCTCTCTACAATATAAATAAACGCTCCTGTTTCATTATTTAATTAACTACTAATTATTAATGGCGATGCAATTTGAAAACATGGTGGGTCATGTCCTTTAAGATAACTTACCCAAAGCCGTATGCGCGCGCCACCATTTGCTGCACCTGTTAGCATTAGCCCACCCGAATCCGAGGCTAATGTTAGCTCGTTCCTCCTCCGCCCGCTTAGCTCCGCTCGTTGCATGTGGCGCTATGGGAGTGATCGCAGACACATACACAAAGTTCACCGAGTGTTTCCAGATAATTTATCCGTATGAGGCAACCTCTGATCGGAGCACGGTCCTCAAAAGCTAGCAGCTCCCGGCGGCAGATGGTCCCTTTGCCGGCATGTCCAATCCCCGCCCGCTTTGCTCCGCTCGTTGCATGGTCAGGCAGCGGTGATCTGCTCGTTTTACGTCTGCCGGCTGCTCGTTGGGAGCGATCGCTAATACGCTAAAAATTGAACTAAAACGTAAAAATAACAATTATACTTTATTTATAAAGCCATTTAAAACAACCACAGCTGCAACAAAGTGCTGTACACATGAAATTAAGAACATTTAAACAAAAGATGAGATGAAATCAGGAAAAACAACCGTCATGTGTTTTATACTGAAGTGGGTTGAGCCTAACCAGGGGTTGCTAGGTGAGGGGCTGGACTCAGGTTTGGTGTGGTTGGCTGCGGCTTGTGACGTCACTAACTGCAGGATTTGTGAACGTGGTGTTTTTATCCCAGATAAATAAATCTACTTAGAGTAAATAAACCACTGGGTGCATTTTTTTGGCACAAGGACTGTTTTTTTATGAAGTAAATACCCAAAGTTTAGTAAAAAAACATTAAAAAGTGAATTTTGCATGTGTGGTCCCCTTTAATTTTGGGATTAAGTGAAACCTGCGCTTTGCCCAAACGTCTACCTGACTGGAACACCCACTGACCCAACACGAAGTAACCATTGCAATTAATTAGAAATAAACCAAAAAAAAAACAATGTGAAAAATA
>JBBPBX010018487.1:32722-45560 GCA_038048925.1 Garcialebias charrua | reverse complement strand
AAGCATAAAGTTCCAGGTCAACTGAACTTCCATTCGTAGCTGCCTCTTTGAAGACAGACCAGTTTGACCTTAGACCAGTCTGATCTACCTGGTAAGTTAACTGCATAACATCCTTTTTATAACTCCTAAACTAACTCATAAAAATTTAATTTACAATGTAAGCAGAAAATAGAGGATTTTTTGGAGGAACAAATACTGTTTAAACATGTCTGAAGAAATTTTCAGTTTTACTGGCTGATTTGTTTTATTACTACAAGCAAAAAAGCAAAGTATGAAAGTATTTTTTATACTTTTTCATAAAAAAAGAACAACATAATTATAAGTATGATGTGACATCTAGCATAACTACATTTTTTGTTATTTTCATCTTAGGTCCATCTCCATCCTCTATGACCACAGTCTCATCTGTGTCTGCAACTACTGCTAAACTACCTGGTAAGCAAAACCTCTTTCATATAATTGTTTAACTATCTTGAGATATAATTCCGATAATATTTCTAAAATCAGACACTTAGACAACCAAATTATTTACAATTTTTTTAAATAAATTTCAGTTGGTGTACTGGCAGATTCCTTTTTATTATAAGCAAAAACACTGGTATAAGAATAGTTGAACTTTTTATTTAAAAAAGTAAGCAACATAATTGTAAATGTGATATGACATCTAATATAACAATTTTTTGTTTGTTTTTATCTTAGGTCCATCTCCGTCCTCTGCAGAGCTAAGTCTAGCATCCCGATCCTGTGCCCACTGTCTCATCTGTGTCTACAACTGCAGATGATCTACCTAGTAAGTTAACAGCAAAACATCTTCTATAATTATTCTTTGTGCTCAAGATGATTTTCAGATTAACAGTTATGTACATCGTAAACATTTTCTGCCCTTTTATGTTATTATTAATCATCATCTTTCTTTTGTCTCTTTCTCAGAAGCTTCCACATCAAAGTCCGAGCCACCCCAAGGATCATCAGCTCTGCCAATGGACCCAGCCGAGTGGCCATCTTTCCTCTCAGATGTAAACAGGACTGAGCAGGTGATGAGAGGACCACTGCCTATTAAGGATACCTTTTCCTTCCCCAAAAGGCATGATGGGTGAAGTTTTTATTTTTAATTTTTAGAAAGTTTGATTTTACCAGTTTATTCATAGGCAGTTTTATCAATACATTCTGCCATGTCTGGCCTTCTGAGGACATTCATGAACTTGATGTGGTCCAAAATTAAAACAAGGTTGACACCCCTACAATAAATTACATATATACATTAAAAAGGACTGTCAGAGTTGCAATACGTTTTATCAGGTGTGAGAATGATAAAACCATCTGACCGTTGATTGCAGTAATTCACATTATTAGTAGAAACAGAGGGCCCCCATCCAAATTTCGCTTAGGGCCCCAAAGAGGCTTGGGCCGGCCCTGACAGTATTTGCTTTTAAAAATACTTAAAGTATTAAAGTAAAAGTAGTTGCTGAATGTATTAGCCAATACAATGGTCTACAATATCATTAAATGTGTATACTGTACTGTATGTATATTTTCTGTAACACATTAAAAGTGTTGAGCCATTTTAATGAACAATGCTGCAAATGATGCATATTTTTATTGTGTTTACTCTGTGATACAGTTCACCCTTGGACTTGTGATTCTGTGAGTCAGAATTTCAGGGATGACCTGCAAAGTTAAATGCCATCAAGCAAAATAAAGAAGAGGAATGATTATGTCTTTGAAGGTTTTTACTTAATAGAACAAAACCTTTGTGTCATTTTAACTGCAGTAAACACATTTAAGTAAAAGTCTGATGGAAAAAAGGAGCTTTAGACCTAACAAAGGAATATCTGATCATTTCAACTCCAGTTTGTCATCAGCTAGTTAAAATATTGTCTAGTCAACCTTGTAATGCAAGTGTGTCAAACTCACTTACAAAAGGGGGCCTAAATTAAAACCTTTTTTAAACTAAGGGCCTGTTAGAGAAATTAAATATTTATCATTTAAAACGTATTACTTTAAATGTATCCTGATGAATCATTAACCAGTTTGCTTCTCTAAAAGTCTTTCTGTATGTAACACAACTTATCTGAAGAGCACAAGTTGTTGTTTCCAGGACACAGAACAAAAACACTGATTAGGCCAGCTCATGTTTAATCACAGATAATGTTTTGACATTACGTTATTGTTTGTTTTGAACACTACCACGTTTTACATGTGCTGTCTGAAACTGTCTTCCTGTTACTCATCATTATCCTACTTTTGAGAGAATAAAAGCCAAGCATGCACGGACCCATTCAGATTTGACTTCAAATAGATTTGAAACTTGTTTCAAAGTGTCTTGAGGTGATCTCCCATTTTAAAGGTCAGCTTCTCTGAAAATTAATTCTTGTCTCTCTTCTTGTGTGGTTCATATTTAAGGTGAAGGTGGTTAAAATCCTATCATTATTGGTTCGCTGACCGGGATTGTCCTCATACCTGTCTCTGGTGGACTCAGAGGATGTACGCGCTGTTAGCCCATGCACGGCAGTTTCCAAATTCCGGTAAGGGTGGACGTTTTACCCCACCAGGCCAAGGTTCTTTAGGTCCAATTTTCTCACCATCGAAGGGACAGTTTGACGGAAGATCCAGCCAAACACCACATGAATCTGCAAGAAGTGAGTTAGAAGAAAGTACATATTGCTTAGTACAGCGGAAAGTACTGTTTTGATTGTTTAGTACAGCGTAAAGTACTGTTTTGATTGCTTAGTACAGCGGAAAGTACTGTTTTGATTGCTTAGTACAGCAGAAAGTACTGTTTTGATAGCTTAGTACAGCGGAAAGTACTGTTTTGATTGCTTGGCACAGCAGAAGGTGCTGTAAATTGCTTGTTTATGTATGGCGTGAAGGTACTATAATTCGTTTGCTTGGCACGGTGAAAGGTGCTATAAATTGTTTGCTTGAGTACGACATGAAGGCAGTGGCGGCTGGTCATTTTATTTTATGGGGGTTCGCCATAAACTGTTGAATTTTTTTAAACATGTGTAGAAGTATGCATAATTATGTTTGTAGTAAAGTAAAGTAAATGTTTGATCATGTTTTTATTTGTATATATCAGGTGTATCCATTTGTATAAAACTATCATTAAAAAAACATGGTTCATCTTCACCTTGTTTGAGGCATCAGTGTGAAAAGAGAATGGGAGTGTTCTGCTTCCACTTTTCAATTTTTGGACAACTTCTATCATATTCTGTTATCATTATTTTAGTAATACAATTAGAACTGGAACCAGAAACTGTGAGCCCGTCTATTAGAACTGGAACCAGAAAAGTTTGAAACCTGCTCCAATGCTGCAGGCCTTGCTGCCCTTCCACTTGGTCTCTTGGACACATAAAACATCTACCTTCCTTCTCTGCATCATGTCAGCCAGCTCTCTACCTTTGCCTGTCATTGTCCCCACATTTAGAGTTGCAACCCTCAGTCCTACATTCTTCACTTTCCTCTTCTCCTCTGTCTCCTGACACGTTTCCCTCCTCGTGGTCTTCTACTAACAGTAGCACAATTTCTGCTGACACCGTTTGTCAACAGCACTGGTGGTGGTCGTTGGAGGTTGTGCAGGTGGGAAGAGGAGAGACAGGTGAGGAGGAGGAGTCTGTCTCTCCTTACCTGTCTGTCTCTCCTCTTACTACCTGCACAACCCTGAGAAATCTAAAGAACTTCAAAAGTTCAAAGACCAGAAACCATAGAGGTGAAACCCAAAAATCCAGAACCAGCAGGTCCACAACTTCTATAGATGCTGGTCCACAGCATCCAGAACCAGGTGGTCCACAGCATCTAGAACCAGCTGGTCCACAGCATCTAGAACCAGCTGGTCCACAACATCTAGAACCAGCTGGTCCACAACATCTAAAACCAGCTGGTCCACAACTTCCAGAACCAGCTGGTCCACAACATCTAGAACCAGCTGGTCCACAACATCTAGAACCAGCTGGTCCACAACATCTAAAACCAGCTGGTCCACAACATCTAAAACCAGCTGGTCCACAACATCTAGAACCAGCTGGTCCACAACATCTAAAACCAGCTGGTCCACAACATCTAAAACCAGCTGGTCCACAACATCTAGAACCAGCTGGTCCACAACATCTAGAACCAGCTGGTCCACAACATCTAGAACCAGCTGGTCCACAACATCTAAAACCAGCTGGTCCACAACATCTAAAACCAGCTGGTCCACAACATCTAGAACCAGCTGGTCCACAACATCTAGAACCAGCTGGTCCACAACATCTAAAACCAGCTGGTCCACAACATCTAGAACCAGCTGGTCCACAACATCTAGAACCAGCTGGTCCACAACATCTAGAACCAGCTGGTCCACAACATCTAAAACCAGCTGGTCCACAACATCTAAAACCAGCTGGTCCACAACATCTAGAACCAGCTGGTCCACAACATCTAGAACCAGCTGGTCCACAACATCTAGAACCAGCTGGTCCACAACATCTAGAACCAGCTGGTCCACAACATCTAAAACCAGCTGGTCCACAACATCTAGAACCAGCTGGTCCACAACATCTAAAACCAGCTGGTCCACAACATCTAAAACCAGCTGGTCCACAACATCTAAAACCAGCTGGTCCACAACTTCCAGAACCAGCTGGTCCACAACATCTAGAACCAGCTGGTCCACAACATCTAAAACCAGCTGGTCCACAACTTCCAGAACCAGCTGGTCCACAACATCTAAAACCAGCTGGTCCACAACATCTAAAACCAGCTGGTCCACAACTTCCAGAACCAGCTGGTCCACAACTTCCAGAGCCCGCTGGTCCACAACATCTATAGGAGTTACTTGCAAGGGGCTTTGTTTTCATTCTACAGATCAATATGGTAAATGGTAAATGGAGCTTATTTATATAGCAGGTAACACTTTATAATAACTACACACTATTAAGCCTTATTTAAGCATTAACAAACATTTAATTAACAATGAAAACATCATTAATTAAGGATGATTCACACTTAATACACTATTAATTAACACACTTGTTAACGCTTTATACATAAAGAATAATGAGTTCCAAAACCTACGTACTCAATGTTTATTCATGCTTAATAACTCATGAATTAACTATGCTATCTATATTTGTAAATGCACAAATTAATGTGCTTTCACCACATGTATTAAATGCGTACTAATTGTTAAATAATGTTTGAATTCACTATCTATTAATCCTGCAATGCATCATTAATTAAGGCAGTTGCTAGTAGTTACTTAAGTGTATTTGTGAACCATTCTAAAGTGAAGACTATTCATGCTTTATTAAGGCTTTGTTAATGTTTCATAAATCCTAAATAGCCACAAGTTATTTTTCCCTTGTGGAAATCAGACAAAAATGAATTCACTATCTATTAATCCTGCAATGCATCATTAACTAAGGCAGTTGCTAGTAGTTACTTAAGTGTATTTGTGAACCATTCTAAAGTGAAGACTATTCATGCTTTATTAAGGTTTTGTTAATGTTTCATAAATCCTAAATAGCCACAAGTTATTTTTCCCTTGTGGAAATCAGACAAAAATGATTTCACTATCTATTAATCCTGCAATGCATCATTAATTAAGGCAGTTGCTAGTAGTTACTTAAGTGTATTTGTGAACCATTCTAAAGTGAAGACTATGCCCAGCTGTTTATCCGCGTTTTAACATGTTACATCGGTGTCCATCAAACATCTGAGGCTGCCAGGCACACATGGATGCGAGCTCCCGGCCCCAGCAGGCGTCTCGGACCGCCACCACTCGGGTCCGTTAGCATTAGCATGTTAGCTCGTGGTCCCTCCACTAAATCTTGCTGTCTGCTGCTTCACGCGTTCCACAGCGTCTTTGTCCTTGGTCTATCTGTCCCTACGCAAAACCGCCGTTCAGCTGCAGCGCATGTGTCCGCGCGGAGCAACCTCTGAACCAACAAGGTTTGGCTGTCGAAGCCGGAGCTAACCGAAGCTAAGAAACATAGCGACCGGAAACTGTCGGAAACTACCGGAAACTGCACTCTAACCCCAAATTTTCATTTACATAATAAGTCAAGCTATTATTACTATTCTTTTTGTTATTTTGCAAAAGGCGGGACCATTACTAAACAATATGTGAATTGCATACTAGCTCAAAATGAGTTGCTTCTTTACTAATGGCTCTGAGTGGCGACACCTCTCATTTACATGTTTTTACTGGTTTGGGGCGGGGCTTGTCAGTGAACACGTCACCTGCCTGGTGTGGTGAACAAAGAAGAAGGAAAAAAATGAAGAACCGTGAGGCCATGTTTCTCCTGACTGTTTGCTGCAAAATCTCATTACAGTGACGAAGTGCTGAAATCAGGTCAGTCTGGTTGATGTAACAGTTTATTGACACATGTTAAGTGCTCAAATTTGATTCCGTTTTTATTGTACTTGCTGGTAAAAACGTTTTTGTTTGCTCATGTTAACGATAGCTATAATGTTTCACCGGAGTGTCAACTGCATCATTTTTGCCCTAAATTAGAGCTACTTTGTAGTTGATCATCCTTTGTTGTTATTTCGGGACTGATTGAATTAGTACCGGTAGTTAATGCCTGTAGCAAACAAGAACTAATTGCCCCTCACAGAGAGCTAATGCTGTTAGCAGTTAGCTCTGCTAGCTTCCTGTTGCATACAGAATAATTTACCACATGCTTTAATTTTTTTAAAACTTCGACAGGGAACATTCAAATCAAGGGCTGTTGGTTCTTACAATCATTCCTGGTGATTTAGTGAATTTTGCTTATATTCTGTGTTAGTACCAGGGCATGTCCAAGAACTCCTTGAGTGACTGAGGCGTCTTCGAGATGATTCTAAGCTGCTTTTATCGATGGGGGAAGATGATGCATTACTTGAGCAGTAAGTGAAAACTATTTTATACTGCTATTTTATACTGCTGTTATAGAATAAAGAAGTAAGAGTTTTCGTCATTCGTCTGTCCCGTCCCGTTTATTGCTGTACAGGTAGTCCCTGACTTACGAGCGCCCTGACATGTATTTCTTTCTTTTGTGTATGTCTGTCTGTCTTCAACATAATCAATATTTTTCTTTTTCACTTCAGGCAAACTCGTTCAGACACGGAGTGTCTACCTAGAAGGGATCAACAGAAGGATTCCAGTGATGATACTTCTAGCTGTGGAGACGAAGCTGTGCAGATGTGAGAGAACAGCAGGAGAGGAGGAAGCAGAGGAGGCCAAAATGTAAATAGTTTGCAGTGAGTGTGTTTTTTATTGTTTATTTTTTACAATATATAAAGATTTGTTTACAAAAAGTACTTCTTGCAGGGATGACGTTGTGGAGACATCACCACACTTTCTGATGAAACGCTGGCCTGCACTCCACTAATAAGCAGGTACACATATTATTCTGATGGTCATTGTCCAGTTGTACAGCACACTAATTTCTTTCTTTCTTTTTTTTGTCTAACCGCCATAGTGGATTTGTGCGCCAAATAGAAGACAAAACAAAATGTGGACCTAACATTTGGAGGGATGACGTGGATACATCACCACCAAGCCTTCTGATGAAACGCTGGCCTGCATTCTTCACTAATAAGCAGGTACACATATTATTCTGATGGTCATTGTCCAGTTGTACAGCACACTAATTTCTTTCTTTCTTTTTTTTGTCTAACCGCCATAGTGGATTTGTGCGCCAAATAGAAGACAAAACAAAATGTGGACCTAACATTTGGAGGGATGACGTGGATACATCACCACCAAGCCTTCTGATGAAACGCTGGCCTGCATTCTTCACTAATAAGCAGGTACACATATTATTCTGATGGTCATTTTCCAGTTGAACAGCACACTAATTTCTTTTTCTTTTAATTTTTTAAAATTTGTATGGAATTCTAAAGGATTGTGGAAAAAGACCTGCTGCTGGAATCTTATTCTGTCCTTCATGATCACACCCTGACTAACCCTGTGTTTATGTGCAGTGACGACAGTGATGGTCCCATATTAAATAATATAAAAACAACCAATTTAGAAGTTTTCCCATTTCAGTCAAATAGTGACAAAATGACCAAGAAGATCTCTCAAATAGTCCTTAGACCAATACTGATTTTACAATGTTCATTGTTAGAAAATTTCAAAATGCTTGACCAAACAGTAGTTATCATTATGTTAGCATAAACTGTATTTGATACAATTCCTGTTCTGTCATGGTGGTCTGTTGTAGTTCAGCAATTTTATTCCCTAATGGTTTTATTTATGGCAATTATTTTTTTGTTTATCTTTAGGATGGTGATGAGTTATTTGGCCAAATGGACGTTGGGACCTTGTTGCTGAATCCTTAAGGTGTCACCCCCTGCCCCAACATCAGATCTTCACCCGGCGAGCCTGAAAATCGTCAATGAGGGCGACATTTTTGTGGAAAAGCTCATGACCCTGCCAGAAGCTGTGAGACTCCTTTTTGGGCTCACATATGAACTCCATGTAAACTACCCAAAGAAAATCAGAAATACACTCCTGTTCATTCATCAGGTACTGTATTCCCCCCCCCCCAATTTGGGAAGTATTGAGTTGAAACTGAGAATTCAAACAGAAAATTCAACTTGTGTAAAAATGCTGCAGGTGCTCTACTTTTGGTTAGATGGGGAAAAAAATCCTATTTAGCAGCTATAAGTTTATTGTTTTACTCCTGAAGTTTAGTTTGTAGCCGTCTTTCAAAAACAAACATAATAGGAACAAGAGTTGTAATGTAACTGTTACAGAGAAACTTTCCTGTTCATCTAAAAAAGCTAAGTCTGGTCCACTGGACATTCAAAAAAATATAAAACAAAACAAAGCAAAAAAAAAAAAAATGTAGAAACGAGCTGAATACAGCAACTCAGACTGAGGAAGTCTTTCGGACGAAAGACGAAACGTTTCTACATTTTTTTGCTTTGTTTTGTTTTATATATTTTTGAATGTCCAGAGGACCAGACTTAGCTTTTTTAGATTTTTCTACCTGGATTATTGAGCATGTATCAGAGTGTTTCCTGTTCATCATTACTTGTTTTAAACAATTGTTAGTGCCACCATGCTAGTTAATTTTTTTGTTGAAAATTTTTTTTTTTTTATTATTATTATTATTTTTATTTTTTTATGTTTAATTTTTATTTTTTTATCATTAAGGCTTCCAAATAAAATAACTGTACGGACAATTTTTTTAAAGACAATTTACATGTCGAAGCCATTGAAGGGTTCCATGTTAGTCTTTTGACCAGATTAATGATGTAAATGATAAAGGATACCTCAGATCATAAGATGTTATGTAAGCATGTTCCCCTTTGCACAAGATATTAACATTCTTAATTTCACCTATCAAAGTAAAATGGTTAATTTGGTAAAACGTTTGAAAATCCATTTTTGTAAAGGCTTAAATGCAGAATTGTATTGACTTAGCACTTTACTCAGATTTAGTTTTGTACTAAAGTTTAAATTCTTGAACATGGTGAAATGTGTACTCAGATTTACATGTTTAAAATGTTACTATTCCACTATTTTTGCAATAAATTTGTGAAAAATAAATTAAATTGTCATTTTTTGTGTAAGAAACAACAGGTAGTATACAGACAATTATTGTGTAATGTTAAAAAAATCTAATTTATTATTATTATTATTATTATTATTATTATTATTTACATTTAGTATTTCTAACTAAAAAAGATGAGAAATGAATACTGATAAACATGAGAAACAAATACTGATCATCATGGGTAATGATTACTGATATATATGATTAATGGTTGAGATAATTACTCGTAAACAATGGTTTTAAAAACTTGAGTTGTTTTAGTACAAGATTATCTTTGACACAAGACTTTAAGTAAACAGAGCTTGATTTGTTTTGTTTTTGATTTTGTAAAAACTGGAGATCCCCTCGCAATCGCTTTCCACATTCTGCTTTAGTAATGATTACTAATTTGGGTTTACAGTGTGCGTAATTCGGCTTAAAAATAACAATAAAAAATAATTGTGATAATAATACTTTATTTATATACCCAGTTAAAACAACCACAGCTGCAACAAAGCTGAAATAAAGAACATTTAAACCTAAATTATTTTTTAAAATTATTATTTTTATTTATTTATTTAACTTTTGTCTGATTTCCACAAGGGAAAAATAACTTGTGGCTAAATAATACTTTATTTATAAAGCTTTATTTCAGCTTTGTTGCAGCTGTGGTTGTTTTAACTGGGTATATAAATAAAGTATTATTATCACAATTATTTTTTATTGTTATTTTTAAGCCGAATTACGCAGTTTCCGGTAGTTTCCGACAGTTTCCGGTCGCTATGTTTTTAGCTTCGGTTAGCTCCGGCTTCGACAGCCAAACCTTGTTGGTTCAGAGGTTGCTCCGCGCGGACACATGCGCTGCAGCTGAACGGCGGTTTTGCGTAGGGACAGATAGACCAAGGACAAAGACGCTGTGGAACGCGTGAAGCAGCAGACAGCAAGATTTAGTGGAGGGACCACGAGCTAACATGCTAATGCTAACGGACCCGACTGGTGGCGGTCCGAGACGCCTGCTGGGGCCGGGAGCTCGCATCCATGTGTGCCTGGCAGCCTCAGATGTTTGATGGACACCGATGTAACATGTTAAAACGCGGATAAACAGCTGGGCATAGTCTTCACTTTAGAATGGTTCACAAATACACTTAAGTAACTACTAGCAACTGCCTTAATTAATGATGCATTGCAGGATTAATAGATAGTGAAATCATTTTTGTCTGATTTCCACAAGGGAAAAATAACTTGTGGCTATTTAGGATTTATGAAACATTAACAAAACCTTAATAAAGCATGAATAGTCTTCACTTTAGAATGGTTCACAAATACACTTAAGTAACTACTAGCAACTGCCTTAGTTAATGATGCATTGCAGGATTAATAGATAGTGAATTCATTTTTGTCTGATTTCCACAAGGGAAAAATAACTTGTGGCTATTTAGGATTTATGAAACATTAACAAAGCCTTAATAAAGCATGAATAGTCTTCACTTTAGAATGGTTCACAAATACACTTAAGTAACTACTAGCAACTGCCTTAATTAATGATGCATTGCAGGATTAATAGATAGTGAATTCAAACATTATTTAACAATTAGTACGCATTTAATACATGTGGTGAAAGCACATTAATTTGTGCATTTACAAATATAGATAGCATAGTTAATTCATGAGTTATTAAGCATGAATAAACATTGAGTACGTAGGTTTTGGAACTCATTATTCTTTATGTATAAAGCGTTAACAAGTGTGTTAATTAATAGTGTATTAAGTGTGAATCATCCTTAATTAATGATGTTTTCATTGTTAATTAAATGTTTGTTAATGCTTAAATAAGGCTTAATAGTGTGTAGTTATTATAAAGTGTTACCATATAGCGCTTTCCAACCCCCTGTGAGGAGCCCCAAAGCGCTTTACAATACCAGCCATCCACCCATTCATTCAGACATTCATACACCGGTAGTTGTAGACTGCCTTGCAAGGCGCCATCCAGACCTACTGGGAGCAACTCAGGGTTAAGTGTCTTGCCCAGGGACACAATGACACATGGTGGGCGGACGCAGGATTCGAACCTCCAACCTTCCGATCGAGGGTCGACTGCCATTACCACTACACCACGGTCGCCCCCGTGTTAAGAGTATAACATCACCAGTGACATTTATTTAGTATATTAATTATTAATATTAGATAATTTTTATAAGCAAATTTAAATAAATGTAGCCATCAGAGTCCATACTGTACAATAATAACCTGCACTAGCAACCTAACTCCACAAACAAACAAATAACAAAACAAACTCACTCACCAGTTGCCACTTTTAGAAACAGTCAGCTGAAGGTTTTTTATCACAAACAGACTCAGAGCCACCAAAAAGGGAAGAGGACATCAGTCAGGAATGGTAATATATCAGCATTAGATAAAGGCATCAGCATGTTAGCTAACAAACTAACCAGTTGCCATGTTTAGATTAACAGAGTCAGCTGGAGGCTTTTTGCACAAACAGCCATGAGTTGAGAGGCATATCAGCCAGAAATGCAAATAGACATTAGATAAAGGGCTTTAAAACTTACCTGAGCATGCCTGCTTGAGTCACTGACACACAGCAAATTTTACAGACCAAATTTTTTTTTTAAATAAATAAATAAACGCCGGAAACACGCAATTGGTAGGCAGAGCTCACAATAGACTCTTCATGGCGGTGAAAACTGCGCCCAGCATTATCCCATTGTTTTGTAAGGTGGCGGCATCAGTACGCATGTGCCAGTTATAATTAGAGTCAATGGATAAGCTCAGAGTGCCCCAAACAAAACAGGAAGTACGTCACGAATCAGAAAACGTTTTTTTAAACAAACAATAACTCATCGTTACTCATAAAATATTTATCCTACACAACTAAAAACATATATGCATACATTTTTAATTATTTTTATTTTATTATTTCATTTTTATTAAAAAAAATTAAATCTTCCAATGGTGAAGAGCTACAGAGGTTCCAGGTGGGCGACGCCCTGGCGCCCTCTAGTGGCGGCCGCCCTTGCATGAAGGTACTATAATTCATTTGCTTGGCACGGTGGAAGGTTCTATAAATTGTTTGCTGATGTACGGCGTGAAGGTACTGTTTGTTTGCTGACGTACTGCGTGAAGGTACGGAGACTAGTTTCAAGCTGGGTCAAAAACCTCCAAAACAAGTGAGATTTCAGCAAAAAAATAAGACATTTTTCTTTTTAGACGCGTCTTGTTGAAGTTGTGTTCGTCAGTGTGCCTCGGTCAGTGCCTGTGAGTGTGTGTGCGTTTTTTGTAGTGCTGGTCTGAGTCTCTCTCTCTCTCTC
>JBBPBX010018487.1:0-31048 GCA_038048925.1 Garcialebias charrua | reverse complement strand
AAATAAATAAAATATCTAACAGTCATGGGAAATAATAGAAGTAAAAAAATCTCCTACAGGAGCAGAAACAAACATAAAATATTCCAGATTCATGAGCCAGAAGCACCCGGAATCAGTTAAATATGTAAAAGAATGGATGACAAAATATAAAATAGAACCGACCTTAAAGTAGACACCTGGAATACGCTTGTTTCTGTACTCCAGAACCAAATTATTCTAAACAAAGGTAAAAAGAAAGAAAAATTGGAACACCAATTGGAAATTGCTAAAAACTGGCTAAATTAATCACTAATTAGGCATGAACAGATTATAAAATCTAAGGAGGCCAAACTTCAACAAAAACAAATGACTGACACAATGATTGTTAGACCTGAAGACAATGGAACCATATCTGTGAGTTGCCCTCCCTCTCATGATACAACAGGAGCCTCATTTTCAACCCAACCACCATCAGTTTATCCTATCGATGAACTTGCCAAACTAAGCATATCATCAGATGCCAAAATAGATAACCACATTATTAGAAATATGTCAAAACAGCAGTCCTCTACTTCACAAGCTTCTTGCCCCTCTTCAAATGCTTTCCCTCTGATACAAGTCATGAATCCAGCTGCAGATATAAAAGGCAAACCACAACATGCTTTTGTTTTTAGACCATGGACCCTCAAAGAAGCTAGAAAAGCTGTTGAAGGAGTTACTAGTCACTTAGAGGATCCTAAAATGTGGATCGTGGATATGGAGGGCATCATACATTCCTATCGCCTTAATGGTCATGAGACCGGTGAAGCAGCTCAGTCATCTTTGGGAAAACATTGGGCCTAAATGGGTGGTGACTACATAGGCAGGGGAAATGATGGAGCCCCTCTCCCCTATGATATAACAACTCCAAACGACCTAACTGGACATTACAAACAACAGTGGGATGCTCTTTGTGTAGAGTGCGCACAGTTTTCAAACAAAGAGCTGATTAAGCTGTACTCTCTGCAATCAAACAAAAACAAGGGGAAGATGTTGATGATTTCAGAATAAAATAGGAAAAGGATTTCAAAATTTATAGCAATATCGATCACAATGACGAGCCAACCTCAGCTTATCAGCAACAGCTAAAGAACGGTCTGCTACAATATTGTACTCCAAACATTTCAAGTTGGATAAAGAAACACTTTGTAGAACTGGACACTTGTACTGTTGATGTTTTTATGCAGTGGACATGCCATGTTGAAGAAGTGCTGAAATAGGAAACAGGAGATAACCCTGATAATAGAACAAATGTGTTTTATGCTAATCAAAGCCTGATTGACGTTTACTGCTCATATGACCTGGCTTCAACTGAAAATCTAACAGTTGTTTCCATTTTGATGCAAGAAGCAGGTAATGTGCTAACAAAGAAGGAGGATGAGATACCTCTGAGCCAATTACATGTGAAAATGAACATATTACTACAAGGTGCCTGCAATTACATAGATGACATTTTGGCTGACAGTCCTGTCATGATGGCCGTTGTAGAGCTGTATACAGACAAATGTTCATTTGCTGGTGCTACAGTTCTCCTTTCTGGAGAACAAAAAACTTTTTTCAAACTGGATGCAACACTACATATATCTTTATTTAAATCACATGACATGCAATGGAGATATGTGAAGTTATAGATTAGGGCTGCTGCGTGCACAGATTTCTCTCCCCCACAAAGTGAATGGGCTTACAGTCCCACCTGCAAAATGTGGAAGAAACAGCTTTGTTCGATTGTCACATGTGAACCCATAGTACACACTCTCTCTCTATGACAGTTACACATGATGCTTCTCTCAGAACGTGATGAAACTGACCTGAAACATTTACCTAACATGTTTTGGTCTTTACGATCCTCTTATGCTGGTTTATTAAGCTCTATCCTGATGAGCTCACACGATGATGACATGATAAATAAAACAGTCCTTTTAGACATGCATAAAGCTGCACCAAAACAGGAAAAGCAGATGTGGGAAACTAAAAGTGCACAGCTTAATGCTAATTGTTTATATAGGAGAATCACTCCAACATCCAATGGTCTGATTCCTTTTTAAATAATACATGGCAGACCATACAGAATGCTCTCTTCTCACCAGACCTACAGAAAGCAGGAGAAGAGCAAACTTTAGCCGATTACATGATAAAAACACTTAGAGAAAAAGAAGTGTTCAAGACAAATTTACTGTCCTCTGATTCTGTGTACCCACAGGAAGTGACAGTGAAACCTGGTGACTGGGTCTTTGTCAAAAGAAAACCTGGGCAAGTCCACGCTGGAAAAGCACATACCAAGTATTACTGAGTACACCCAATGTTGTGAAGATTGATGAATGACCCAGTTGGATACATCTAGTCACTGTAAGTTAAAGAAAGTATTAGACCCATAGGTCATTGGAGCAGAGGGGAAGTCTGGCGTAAAAAAGGGGAGTTTTTCTAGTAACTGTCATCTCAAAACCAGTGAAGAACTTAAGATCCCTGCTCTGTTAGGACAATTTGGGTTTCTAGTATTTCTGTCTACCTAGCAACAATGGGAGCATCATAGATCAGATGGGCTCTTTGTTGTGTTGTGATAGGAGCATGTTACATAGTCAACAGTGACATCACTGATCTGCTGAGATCTGAACACCCCCATGACTATAGCACCAACCTATGGTGGCAACTGATGAACAAAACTGCTTATGAAAGGGAAACTACTAACTGTTACGTCTGTACTCATCTACCCTATGCTACCTACAAATTCAGGTTTGCAACCTGCTACTATGCCTGCAGACCAACAAGCATGCCTGTATGGACTAAGTACCCACCCAAGAACAGGCAGCTGTACATGACAAGACTACACAAAACCACTGTCTGATGAAGTAAAGGGTATGCACACAGACCTACATAGACGATTAGCCATGGTGACTATGGGATATGATTTCACCTCAAATTGTAACGTCACCTCAGATGTCATGTCTCTATCCCAGACATCCATCAAACTGCCTGAACTGATCATATGACATATCTGCCGCCAGGTGCTTTGGGACTCTGTGTTTTCAACAATGGAACCATCCCGGCGGCCTTGGTACCCTGGAACTTATGTGACAAAGTGTATTCATTCTGTGATGTCACGTATCCACTTAAAAATACATCAAACTACATGCATTGCGTTTTCTGCAAAGCAAGACTGCATTATGAAAACGTCAACTGCTTCGAGTCAGAAGATGTCATCGATTGCACAAACCTCCTTGAACAAAGGACTTTCAACATCAGCAAGCCAATGAGAGGACGACAGGAAACCACTCACTGCAGCATTGCAATGCCAGGTGACAAAGGCTCTCATGTGTTAACTGACTGGTATTTATTGTGTGGACACAGAGCCTATATAGCATTGCCACCTAATGGGGGAGGGGAGGCTTTGTGCTTTGGTCCCCCTATCCAGCTCGATGAATGTGCTGAGGAAGGCACTGACACCCTCAGTCCACAGGACAAGACGCTCTCCAATGCCTGAAATATCAAGATGGGGAAGGCTCACCACCAGCATTGGCATCCCATGGGAATTCAGGATCTGGAATGGAGGGAGAAAGCTCTTCCAAAGCCTTTTCCCATGGGTAGGAGTCGGTGAAGTATGAAGCCACGTTGAAATCAACAGGTATGCCCTTCTCCGCCTCATCAACGACACCTACAAATTAGAAAATGGAACTCTAAGAGAGCTGAAAGCAATGAAAGAGATGATCCTACATAACCGAGTCATTCTCGACCTGCTGACTGCATTACAAGGAGGCGTGTGTAAAATTATTGGTGAATAATGCTGTACCTACTGTACATCCTAGATGAATCAGGAACAGGAGGAGACATCCACGATACTTTGCATGATCTGAGCGAACTCAACAAGTATGTTGAAAGAGGGACTAAAGGAACAGACCCCTTCAACCCGTGGTCATGGTTCACCTCCGGACCATGGTGGCACCTCCTCCTGAGAATCTGCACACCAATCCTGACAATATTGTTTCTATTCTGCCTTCTTTTTATCTGTGTAGTACCATGTCTGAAAAACATGATGATGAAAGTTTTTACAGGGGTTATAATCAGTCTACACAAACCCATTTTGTTTCAAATGATGAGGATTATATCCCACTAGAGTCAGTGGGACATGATGTGTATGATAATTAGCCTAAAAAGAAAATGCAGAGTGAGTCTGGTGCTGAAAGTATTTCACAATAACCGGTACTGTAATTATGTTTTAGCTTTTCTAGGTTACATTTAAGATCAAAGTAATTATCAAACCAACTAAAAAAAAATCTCATTTTTTGTTTTTCTTTTGATTTAGTCCATAAAGGACCTTAGCTCATAAAGAACTTATTTTTGTTGTACCCCTCAATGATCGTTTCCTACATCTTTTACAAACATTATTTTTAACTGTTAATTTTTCTAAATATAATTCTTTTAAACTTTTAATTTTCATGATTGAAATAAGTTAATCTTCACTAAATTAATGTTACTCTTGAACTTTTATTTTTCCGTCCCTAAACTCTGGAAATCCTGAGAAACAGGAGGAAAAGAGCAAGGGACGCATTACGCCACTAGTAATTAGATAGCAATGTGGAAGTAGAAAACCCAGGTCAAGCCCAGGGTAACCTCCCAAGTCCCCAGGGGAAAATTTTCATCTATACAAGGGGCAAGACTGACAAGTGGAGCCCATCATGATGTCGGAGACCCGCTAAAGGAGAGGGGAACCTCTCCATTGAACATCTCCTAAGCAAACATAAACACCAAGGGACACCCTTGTGTATGATGTTGCCTTTCGTTTTGGGATAAAGCAATCAAAGCCTTAGGTCCTTAGCCAGTTATCAGGATCAGGGAGAGGGCTCCCTGACATACACGTTCCAGTGTCACCTCGATCAGAGGGACAGGTGGAAAAGCATAGTACAGCACCCCTGCTGGCCAGTCATGTGCCAGAGCGTCCATTCCCAACGGTGCATCTGCTTCCTTCAAAGAGAAGTAAAGGTCACACTGCGAGCTAGCTTTGCAAGCGAACAAGTCCACTGAAGCTCTCCCAAATCGTGACCAGACCTGCTCCACAACCTGTGGGTTCAGGCTCCATTCTGATGCTAAGAGAGGCCCTCTCAAGAAGGCATCCGCTCCATAATTTAGTTCACTGGGACCATGAGTCGCCCTGAGCGACAAGATTCTAGGAGCACACCACGTGAGCATCTTTTGCATCGGTCCGAGGAGGTCCTGGGACCTTGTCCCTCCCTCTCAGTTGATGAAGGACACTGTGGTCCTGTTATCTGATTTCACCAGGATGTGCTACCCTGCAATCAGACCTTTGCCAAAGAAGCATTTTACTGACAGGAATACGGTCAACAATTCTAGGAAGTTGATATGTAATCTCGCTTCCTGTTTATTCCAAAGGCCACGGGCGTTCTGATTTCTGCAGATCGCCCCCATCCTGTTTTTGAGACGTCCGTCGTGATGACCACACGAGATGACACCCTACCCAGCGGGACCCCTTCCGTGAAGACAGACAAGTCTCTCCAAGGTTCCAGGGCTCTCAGGCACTCTGAATCTATTATAACCTTTCCTGCTCGACCAAGTAGGGCGGGTTGTGTCTGTTGGTTTAGCCATACTTGTAGGGTCCGCATTACCAGCAATGCATGTGGCACAGAGGGTATGGCTATCACCAAGAGGCCTAAAAGACGTTGGCACGTTTTCATGGGAACCCACTGATCCAGTTTAAATTTTGCCAGGCAATGGCAAATTGAGGAAACTCGTTCCTTTGAGAGCCATGCTCTGTACTGGACGGTGTCGATCTGAACTCCCAGAAATACGGTAACCCGTGATGGAGTTAGGTCATTCTTTTGTAGGTTTATGACAAAACTGAGAGACTTCATGTGAGAGATCCCCCTGTAGGAGTGTGACTGGGCCTGTATTCTGCTTCCAGCCAGAATAAGGAGGTCATCCAGGTAGTTCATGACCCTGAGTCCTTGATTCCTAAGGGAGGTCAGGGCTACGTCCAGACATTTAGTAAATGTACGAGGAGCCGTCTTCAAACCGAAAGGTAAGCCTTTGAATTCCCAAGCCTTTCCCTCAAAAGCAAAATGGAGGAATTTTCTATGTTTCCTCCACACGCCTGCATGTGTAGTGGACCTACCCAGGGTCAAACTAAGGTTTTTGAACTGTCCAGTGATGACCTTTACTGACCTCTCAGTAAAGCAAGACATTTACCACAAAATCATTCCATTAGTTGTAATCTGAGAATATAGTCATCAAAAGAGACTATTTCTATCTTTGATTTTATTCTAATGTGATCAAAAGAATAACTTTTGTCATTTTCATGATATATGTTATATGCTGTTATTCTTTAAATGTGAAACATCAATGTGTCATTTCTGCAAGTGAAAAGGTGTCAAAGTTCAGCTAAAATGTCAAACTGACTTACACTGAAATTGTTTTTGTCGAGTTTCAGCTAAAACTCTCATCTAGCGTCTGAAAGTCTCTCACTCAGATACTTTTCCTAAACAATTTCCTTCTCTGTGCTGAATTTCACCTTGAATAGTGATAACAAGTGGACCAATGAAAAAGAGACAAGTTTCTCTCCTCTCTAATTCTCTTTTAAGTTCTAACTTTTGCGGAAACGCTTCAGAGTTTGCTGGGAGCTTCAAAGACATGAAGACGTCCCAAAGAGCTGAATGAATGCCTGTCACCCGCCAAGGACAGTCATTCAGCTAAGGATTGTATAACATGCTGTTATGAATCCACTTCGAACGAGCGTAAGCTCAAGACTTTGTTTATTCCTTCATGGAATAGTTATCTTGAAGTCAGAGGCCTGAAGCTGACACATTTTCTGATGACCAACGCGAAACCCAGGAGACGTTGAAACGTAAACGAATAACCTGCTCGAAGGTACTGGTTCCCACAAGGACCCGTGCATCTGAAAAGCTACAAGGTCTTCTCTCTTACCAGGCTGTCGTCAAAAGGTAAAGAGCTGTTTACAAACGTACCTGGATTTTAGCAGAAGTCGGAGGAGAAGTGTCACTTTGGTAACATGCTCACGATAATTTCCTTTAAACCATCTTCCTCCTATTCTCCTTTCCCTCAATTCTAAGCTGGAAACTATTTTAAGCTAAAGAGCCCACAGACTAAATATGTTAACATCCAGTATTGAAGTCTGTTGTGTGAATTTAAGTGTGCTGACGTATTAAATTGAAAGAAAGTGAAATCATATCAATCAAGTGTAATGGTGTTAATTTAGTGATTTATTTTAAATAAATGGTAGTGTCGCCTGGCATACCAACTAAGTTAACGTGTCCATTGTCACTCTATAGCTCTGTTTATTTATCCATCATAAAGATCACAGAAATATTGGGTAAACTGAAAAAGAAAAGAATCCGTGAAATTACTATTCAATCTGAATAAGTAAATTAATTAAGGTAAAGAGGTCAGTATTAATATTGACCTCCTCATAATCCTTTACATCTGGTGGCCCTCGTACGTGTTTTCTGAAAGTTTATTGATAAATCTGTAGTCTCTCATGAACTGTAACGTCATGTTTGCATATTAGGATCCAAGTTTTAAACTCTAAGGATAATAATTTTGGCTGGAAGTGTCAAGACAGGCAGATTCTGCATGTTTTTATCATTTGGAGCTGTGAGATTATTATCGTTTCAACTCTGTTACACGCTGTTGGAAGCATTCAGGTGAGGTTTTGTCAGCCCGTGGTCTGTGGGGGTTCTGGTTCCGGTCCAGTTCACACAGACTCCTGTACGAAGCTTTGTTTGACCGCCGTGTCAAAAGCCTGAAAGCTATAATTAACATCTAAAAGATCGCTGTGCTGGTATTTTACATGTTAGAGCAGGTCAAAGAAGCATATTACTGTTAGAACGTTGTCGGATAGTGGTTCTGTTCAGACCAGAGTTTCTGCTCCATGAAAAAGTGGACCGGAACCGACCTTGAACGCGGCTCCGAGGGAGTCCGTGTCGTGTTACAGTTGACGTGCTGGTTACTGAGCGTAGCTTAGTTGTGCCTGTTTTAAATGTGATTGCCATGTTTCAGGGTTTTGGGGAGTTAATTTGAAGCGTTTGAGTTGTTTTAAGAGTCTATAAAGTTGTGGTCTGCTGTGCAAGCTGACGTTAAAAGGACGTGTACTGCATGTCTGTTTATGAGCTGTGATTGGATAAACGAGAGCTGTGAGCTGTCAATCACTCGTGGCGAGCGCTGATTCGCTGTAGTGGGAACGCACGCCGTTGCGAACAACCCACTTTGTCGTCATTTCCGGCACTGCACTGGTCGAAGGTAAGAAACTACATTCACCATGAACGCTTGGGAATGAACTACAAACGCTGTGATTGATTGGTTGACGTCACGTATCTGTTTAGCGAGCTCCGCCTCGCTCAACGGAAGCTGGTGACGCGCTGCGTCGACCCGCCTACTTGTGTCGTCATTTCCAGGTGCACTTCGGGTGACAAGCAGTTCACAGGACAAACGGAGATTTCACTGAGAGTTTAAAAACTCATTTAAAGCCATCTAAACTGTCTAACAACATAGATTTGTCTCTGACAAGACCGTAGTTCGAGCGTTTATCACGAACACACTAGAAACTAACTCTAAAAGGTAGTTTTCAGTTAAATACTGAATGAAATAAATCAGTCTCCTCGTGATAAAATTACGACTCAAAGCTGCCCCCTGTGGGTTAAAAGACGTTGACAGATGAGTTTTCTCAAATACATCATGAGAAGTCAGCATTTTTATGGTGAATTACCAGCTTTTAAAATTGTTCTGTACGCAAACAAAAACTCCTGTTTATTCTAAATACAAATTTTAGAATAACAGAGGTACAGACAAACAATTTATGCTCATTTTAAATACTGAAGAGATTTAAAATAACACTCAAAAGGGCATTTTTTTATTTGATTTTCAAATTAAATTAAATAAAAAAAAATGATGGAGAATAGAGCATTTCCACATTAAGCTCTTCACATCTCTGAATTTTAAACAGAATTGGTGTGCACAACTGCACACTTTTAGTTAAAAATGGCATTTTTAACGTTTTTCTGTGTACAATTAATGACTCCAGTTTATTTTAAATAAAAAGTTTAAAATAACAAACAAAATTACATTTTTCAATCCAGATAACTGCGGCAACTCAAAACAGTTTTACTGAATCTGAAATACATTCTCTTGGAGCAAAATAAAACAAAATCTGCTAACATTTTAGTGTGAACATTGCATTTATTTGAAATCTTTAAGAAGGCGGTTGAGTGAAAGACAGAAAACATTAAGCGTGGTTTAATAGTAATTGTTTTAAAAAATAGGTCTATTAAGTTAATACGGCCACGAAGGCTTAACTTACCATATTTTTCATTGAAGGTAAAACCTAAAATAAATAAAAAGGTACTGAATGAAGGAAAGACTTGTTTATAGATTACAGGAACAAACCCAGAAAGCTGTTTTAGTTAAATAACTCACCGCTAAGAAAGCATTTATTTGCATACACTATTATAAATACCGTCTTATTGATTCAAACAAACATCTCTCATTAATTTGGAGAAATTTCAAAACAAAGATGGGATATGACGATTATGATGAAGCTTTCAAGCTGATCGCATCAAGGCGTGAAGAGCTGGAAGTATTAAAGCAGAAGTGCATTCAAGAACGTGAAGAAGATCACCGAAAAAAACTTGAGTTCGAACGTTTGTTAGGCGAATTAAAAACACAACGGGGTGCTGTAAATGTTTGTGACGCTCACAGACAAAACAATGACCCGATCTGGTTAAAAACAAAACCAGAGCGTGAACTACATTACCAAGAAAAGGTCAAATCCCACTCGCTGGAGCTGGAAGGGACAAGTTCATCAACTCCCTCTCCTAAAATAGGCGAGAAAAAACATGTTTTTCAAACTAACAAACCACGACATGAAGATGCCCGCTGGAACAATGAGCCGGAGTGGCTCAGACAAGACCCAGAGTACATAAAACGATTTCAAAGGGGGGGCGCACGTCCTAAAGATAAGAAAGATGGTCACAAAAGTAAACCATATCACAATAGGGGGTCCGAACAGGAACCCCCAGATCAAGGACAAGCCCCTCCTGCCCCTGCACTGCGGACTGGACAGTCCGGGAGTAGCAAAAGGTCACAGAAGTTCCAGGAAAAAGGCACCATACCTCTAAGCTCTGATGAGATAGTGGACATAAGTTGGTTGTTTGAAAACTTGAATGATACAGAGGATGACCGAACTGGTACAATGCGTGACATCGTCTTTGATAACTCAGCGCACACTACTACCAACATTGCCATGGATGTTGACAGCAAACCAATTGCTGACACACAACAACATCCTGAAGGTCATGATGCTGACAGCCAACAAGATGCTGACAGTAAACAAGATTACACAGACAGAGTCACACGTGAACAGAAACGTGGGCCAAGACCTGTGAGGTTTCTGTGTAACTTTATACAAAGGGGGGTGGCTAAGAAAGCTTACCTGCCTATCACACTGGAAGGTGTCCTTGAGCGTGAAGCCCTCCTGGATGGCAGTTCTGATATAACTATTATGTCGGCCAAGCTGTTCGAGGAGCTGAGGACCGCCGCTAACGGTGTTGACATGCAAATACCCTTTGAGAAATGTGCTATTGAGCTACAGGGTCTCGCAGAGACGAGAACAACCCTAACAGCTATGGCTATGGTTCACATGCAGATTGGCGAAATGACACTACGCCACCCGGTGTACGTGTCTAAACTTGACTCATTCCCATTTTTGGTTGGCCAAGATTTTATAAACCGCTTCAACGCGATTATAGATTATGGTCGACGGAAAATGTGGAGCACAGTGAGAAAACCCCTGCCAATAAAAGTGCTTCCTAGTTGCGATACAGACTGCCTAACCGCAGGTACCGCAGAGGACACAAGGGACTGCTCATCCGAGGACGAGAGCCCGGTAAGTGAACCTTCAACTACAGGTGAGACAGAAGAGACCCAAAAGTTGGACCAAACTCCGGCCCAACAAGAGAACCTCCTCTGTGAGCTGACACATTCAGCACTCCCTGACCACTGCCTACCACAGGTAGTGAAAGGTGTTGAGATCCAAGGATCCCACACCGAAGACGCTGTACTGTCCTCTGGGACAGGTAATTCGGCAATCAACCAAGCTTTCAATGAAACCTTGGTTCAAGGGCATCTGAGTCCAGAAAATGACAGTCATCCAAACGCTGACAGTCACTTGGACATCATTGTTGCAGATTACGAGGACCCCTCATCAGACATGAAGGGGGCAAACTCACATTACCTACCACAGGTAGAGAAAGGTGTGGAGATCCAAGGACCCCACACCGAGGTTGCTGTACTGTCCCCTGGGACAGGTAAATCGGCTATCAGCCAAGCTTTCGATGAAACCTTGGTTCAGGGACATTTGTGTCTAGAACTAATCAGAAATGACATAGTTTTTACAGACTCAAAGAGCCTCTCTTCAGTCGAGAGGTGGGAAGACATACACAACGACAGTGACCCGTCGCAGTCTGTACAATCAGACACACCTGCGACTGCGCCGACGGTTGTGACACACCTGAATTACACGGAAAGAGGTAAACGTAAGAAGATACGTTGGCCAAAACCTAAACGATTCCTGTGTACCGTCTTCTCTCAGCTGCGCGAACAGCTTAAACTAAACGGTGGCATCCTAACTTGTGCCCATGGACGGACGTCCTCACCTGTGATCGTGGTCCCCCATGACCAAAGGGGGGTGATGTTAGGCCATGCCAAAGACAAAGATTTGAATGTACACCTCAGAAACACTTTTGCTTTCGCCCAGAAAAACCTGGAAAAATCCGCTGAAGGACGTAAGGCGTACTACGACCAGAAGGCCTCTCACAATGAACTCCAAGTGGGAGACAGAGTCTGGTACTATACGTTCGCCCCAGCAACCGGGAAAGGAGAGTCCGAGACCGGAACTCTCGCCCGCAAACTAATGCCCAGGTGGACTGGACCTCATCTGATAACAGACAAAGTGTCCTCAGTCGTCTACGAAATCAAAATCAGCAAAGGCCGCAAAGAGCCAATTGCTAAATGGGTACATCGAAATCAGATCAAACCTTACAAGGCGTTCAATGACTCCACAAAAGACAAAGATCTCACAAACTTACTGACTTCATGGGATAATAAGGTCGTACAAACACAAGTTAGTAAATAAACTAATCAGGTTTAAACTACCATATTTTCCACCCTATAAGTCGCATTGTCCAACTTGAACTTAGAAACGCTAAGCCTAAAACCCACAACAAAAAACTAATCTTAACAACCGTTTAAATCCACGAGATTTAATTTGACCTCGGTCATAAAGTTGAGACCTGTTTTCTTGTGTGTTGCACTTTGGAATCTGACGACAAGAGTGTGTCGAAGCAGTGAAACGTTGTTTCCTTGTTGTTTAGTCATTACTGTTGTCATTAGTTGAGATATTGTTTGGTTCTGAACACTCCCAGCCAAAAGTTGTATTATTATTTAAGGTAAGGAGGTCACTATTAATACTGACCTCTTTACCTTAATTAATTTACTTATTCAGATTGAATAGTAATTTCACGGATTCTTTTCTTTTTCAGTTTACCCAATATTTCTGTGATCTTTATGATGGATAAATAAACAGAGCTATAGAGTGACAATGGACACGTTAACTTAGTTGGTATGCCAGGCGACACTACCATTTATTTAAAATAAATCACTAAATTAACACCATTACACTTGATTGATATGATTTCACTTTCTTTCAATTTAATACGTCAGCACACTTAAATTCACACAACAGACTTCAATACTGGATGTTAACATATTTAGTCTGTGGGCTCTTTAGCTTAAAATAGTTTCCAGCTTAGAATTGAGGGAAAGGAGAATAGGAGGAAGATGGTTTAAAGGAAATTATCGTGAGCATGTTACCAAAGTGACACTTCTCCTCCGACTTCTGCTAAAATCCAGGTACGTTTGTAAACAGCTCTTTACCTTTTGACGACAGCCTGGTAAGAGAGAAGACCTTGTAGCTTTTCAGATGCACGGGTCCTTGTGGGAACCAGTACCTTCGAGCAGGTTATTCGTTTACGTTTCAACGTCTCCTGGGTTTCGCGTTGGTCATCAGAAAATGTGTCAGCTTCAGGCCTCTGACTTCAAGATAACTATTCCATGAAGGAATAAACAAAGTCTTGAGCTTACGCTCGTTCGAAGTGGATTCATAACAGCATGTTATACAATCCTTAGCTGAATGACTGTCCTTGGCGGGTGACAGGCATTCATTCAGCTCTTTGGGACGTCTTCATGTCTTTGAAGCTCCCAGCAAACTCTGAAGCGTTTCCGCAAAAGTTAGAACTTAAAAGAGAATTAGAGAGGAGAGAAACTTGTCTCTTTTTCATTGGTCCACTTGTTATCACTATTCAAGGTGAAATTCAGCACAGAGAAGGAAATTGTTTAGGAAAAGTATCTGAGTGAGAGACTTTCAGACGCTAGATGAGAGTTTTAGCTGAAACTCGACAAAAACAATTTCAGTGTAAGTCAGTTTGACATTTTAGCTGAACTTTGACACCTTTTCACTTGCAGAAATGACACATTGATGTTTCACATTTAAAGAATAACAGCATATAACATATATCATGAAAATGACAAAAGTTATTCTTTTGATCACATTAGAATAAAATCAAAGATAGAAATAGTCTCTTTTGATGACTATATTCTCAGATTACAACTAATGGAATGATTTTGTGGTAAATGTCTTGCTTTACTGAGAGGTCAGTAAAGGTCATCACTGGACAGTTCAAAAACCTTAGTTTGACCCTGGGTAGGTCCACTACACATGGACATAGGCATCTTTCAAATCCATTGTACAAGCGTAGTCTCCTGGTCTCAAAAACTGGAGAACGTGCCGCAGTGTAAGCATCTTGAACTTAAAATGTTTTATTCTTTTGTTCAGAGTCCTGAGATCCAGGATCGGTCTCAAGGAATGATCCTTTTTGGGCACCGGGAAGTACTTGCTGTAGTGGCCGGAGCGAAGTTTGCATTTCGGGACCAAACTTATCACTCCCTTCTGTAGCATCGTCAATACTTCCTCCCTTAGCACGTGTGCGCGTGCAGGGTTAATGTTTGATTGCAGTACCCCTGTGAAGGGGGGCGGTCTCCTGGTGAACTGCAGCTTGAGCCCATGACATATAGTCGTCATGACCAGTGGTGGGCAACGCTAATTAAAAAATTTGTTCCACAATTTCTAAAACGCTTATTAATTTTTTTAGGTCCACAATTTCAAAAGCACAAATGTCTTATGAAAATTAGGGGAAGCTAATCTAATCCGCTATTTATATATTTATATATTATATATATAATATTTATATACAGCCGGCAGCTTTATGCAATATTTGCACTACACTGCCAACTGAAAAGTAACAAAAATGATCCTAAAAGGATGAAATTACAAAAATCAAAGGATTTATTTAATACTTTACGTACATATATTCTATTCGGCCACGAAATTAACAAAAAATAGAATGATCTTTTAATCCCTAAAACCACTTTTAAATCTCAAATACACGGGTGTGTCGCCACCGCATTTATACATAAAAGTAACCCAAATACATAAAAATAACGACTCGCCGTCGAATGGTCGACACAAAACACACAATAAAATCCTCCGGCCACGTTAATTTGGCTTGAAACAGCGGGGTTCTCTGCGGATTTATCCATTAGTAACCCAGCAACCAACCAGCTAGCCACAGAGTTAGCGTCTATAGGTAGTCAACAGATTTAATGAAAAGTAACTAAAATACATAAAAATAACGACTCACCGTCGAATGGTCGACACAAAACACACAATAAAATCCTCCGGCCACGTTAATTTGGCTTGAAACAGCGGGGTTCTCTGCGGATTTATCCATTAGTAACCCAGCAACCAACCAGCTAGCCACAGAGTTAGCGTCTATAGGTAGTCAACAGATTTAATGAAAAGTAACTAAAATACATAAAAATAACGACTCACCGTCGAATGGTCGACACAAAACACTCAATAAAAT
Organism: Garcialebias charrua; assembly: GCA_038048925.1. Classification (NCBI taxonomy): domain Eukaryota; kingdom Metazoa; phylum Chordata; class Actinopteri; order Cyprinodontiformes; family Rivulidae; genus Garcialebias; species Garcialebias charrua. The sequence goes on along the minus strand of JBBPBX010018487.1, from coordinate 16,031 downwards.
CCTCCGGCCACGTTAATTTGGCTTGAAACAGCGGGGTTCTCTGCGGATTTATCCAAGTACCCAGCAGCACAAACAGCTAGCCACAGAATTAGCCCCTGAGTTCACCTCTGACCCGGAAGATGTCAAGATGGAATAGTCCATTTTTAGTAGGGGGATAAAGAAATCGACCGTTTTTTTATTGCGTATTTAATGATCGTTTTCATCGTAACTATAATTATTTTTATGTTAAATGTACATTAACAAGCAGGATCAATGTTAGGGATGTAGGTGACTGGCCGGGGCGCGGCGGGGCCGGGGCCCCATGCTGATGGGATCCCCAGGCAACGGCATCATTTACCTACATGGTAGATCCGAGTCTGTTCTCCGCTCTGCCCCCCTCCCCCCTCCAACCCTTCCTCCTCTCTGCTCTTTATGGTGGGGAAAAAGGTAAAACAAGCAGCATAAGAGCTTGTAAATAAGTTTATTGGTTTTTACTGATAGATAATTAGTTATTAGCGGTACTGCATTTTAAATAAAAATAGCACAAATCCGCTTATGAATTATAAAAGTTAGTCAATCCACAAAAACGCTGACAAAAAGTTTAGGTCCACTGTAAGCGGATTAGCGCTTTAGCGCTCCCTAGCGGTCTGGCGCCCACCTTTGGTCATGACCCATTTGTTTGGTAGACACGTCCTCCAGGCTTGCGCATGCACCATGAGCCTGGAGGGCATGTCCCAATTGCTGCTCGTTATGTTTGAGTGCGGGAGGGGTGGCCTTTGATCCCTCTCGTGCTCTCTCGAGCAGGTTGGTCAGCCCAACAGAAGATATTGCGAGATCTGACTGTCTCAGGCAGAGCTCATGTATCTTGCTACGGTTCATAGTTCTACCATTTGGTTTGTGTTTTATGAAAGTGGGACTCGAGTCAAGAACCAAGGCAGTCTGTGCTTTGGTACTTTTATTTTTGTACATGCATGAAACAGTGTTTGTTTTGATTACACATACAGTAGGCGAGTCATGTTTAGTGCGCGCACACATGTCACCTGCTCCTCGTAGTGTTTTACAAGTGGAGACTGGGCTCAAAAGGTCAGGTTCCTATACCGCGTGAGCGGGCAAACCTGTAAAATTATTAATTCGTCCTGTTTAATCAGGCCTGAATCTGCTTTCCACAAGGGTCAGTAAAGAGGCCCTTGGCCAATACTGGAAAGTCTCACTTTCGCCAGCAGGTCTCTTCCATGGAAGGCGACGCATGTCTTCCTTTGGGGGTGCAAAGCTTTTCCTCGACAGTCCCTCGTGGAGGGCTTCCGCCTGTTTGCGGCTTTGTTCCAACCTGTCCTGGATGCGTTCCAGGGCTCCCTCGAAGAGTCCCGTCGGCTCGATTGGGCGCTGGAGGAAGGGGGACCTCTGGTTTTCCGGGAGGTCCAATAAAGTCAACCAAAGATGGCGTTGGGCGACAACCATTTCCACCATTGCTCTGCCTTGTGTGAAGGCTATTGAGTCAGAGGTGCGGCGGGCCTCCTCCATGGCCTCCGTTGCGGCTTGTTTGTTTGTCGTTACCTGGAGTTCCTACAGCTTTTCTGCCAGGTACGTCTGCATCATGTTCGAGGCGTTCATCGCGCGAGCTGCGATACCCTGAGCCTTGTAGCACTTTTCAAGCTGTTTCTCCGAAGCGCGGCAGGCCCTGCTGGGTAGCGCTGGCTTCGCTCCCGTAGCTGCGGGGGCCAGATGAGCCGCCAGGGTCTCCTCTATTAGGGGTGTGCTGGCGAGGCCTGCTGCCTTCATTCCAGCGACATCCAGGAGTCGGGATAGTGGCAGCGTCATGGGAGCTCCGGGTTCCGCCCAGGAGCGTGTGAGCTCCATGAGGAAGTCCGGGAAAATGGGCATTTTTTGCGATGTCGTTGGCGGCTGCTTCGCATAGAAGTAGTGTCCAGCAAGCCTCGTAACCTGTTGGCGAGGCGTGGGGTCTGGCCACGCGACCTGCAGGGCGTCTGCCGACCTATGGTACAGGTCGAACAGAGCAGGGACAGACACGTCCGGTTCCGGTAGAATTTTCGCCAGGTTCTGGGAGGAATCCACACTTTCCCCTCTGTAACCGTACTCGGCGTCTTGGTCAGACACTTCGGGCATCAAGTCCTCGACGGGAACCGAAGAGTCCGACACATTCTCATCCCCGACTTGACAGTTGCATTCCAGGTCCACGTTCTCGAGCTCTGGCTCGGGAGCGAGCAGCTTCGTGAGGCATGCGGCCTTCAGCGCCGCGGCCTTCATCATGGATTTAGCCAACGCGTCCGTGCGACGTTTCCTCACTACCGCCGGCATCCGACAGCAGTGGGAGCAGGAGTCGGGGGATTCCAGCGCTTTTCTTGCGTGCAGAATCCCTAGGCAGACAGGACAGGCCTCGTGGGTGTCCGTCGCCGAGAGGGAGTAGCCGCAGCCGCTGGGGCAGGGGCGCGAGCGAGGGCTCGTCGTCCTGCTGGCTTTCTTCTGAGTCTTTGTCCTCCGTTTTCTCTTCTCGGGAGCCATGTCCGGAGACGAGAAGCGTTGAGGCTGTTCCTAGTTTCCTTTTGTTCGAAGCCGTCCTCTCCGTCGTCTTGCTTTTGCTGGCTAGCCTGCTAATGGTTAGCAGGGAGTGTTGTGACGCAGTTAGCGCCTTCGAGCAAAGCAGCTGCGGAGAGAGAAGAAAACTTCGAGGTAAGTAGAAAAATGCTGGACTAGCTTTCGCCAGCCCAGCAGTACGCAGGAAAAATTTCTCTGTACGCTCAGTAGGGAGCAAGCTCACCTGTGATCGAGCGATGCGACAACAGAGAAGTCCCACGAAGTTCAGGTTTTAAGCGAGGTGAAGGGCAATAAGAGATCGATGGATGGGTGTCAGAGGCTTAAATACCCAGAGGGAGGGGACTCTGGCGTGACGCTGACGCCCATGCCGTAAAGGCGTGAATGTATTCCTTCAGGTAATCGCGCGGGGCGCAATTCCCCATAGCAATATGTTGCACCGAGTGACATGACTGATAAGGGAACACTCATTCCAAGTTTTTTAAGCGTGGGATAGGACACAAGCACTGAAGAATATTTTCCTTTTTGCTGCATGTAGAGTTGCCAAAAATAACAAACTTTCATTATTGATTAATACTAAAATTTCCAATTTACCTAGATTTTTACTTGTATTAATGTAGATGCTTTTAGTACCATATTTTACGGAGTCAAATTTCCAGTGAAGTCTGCTGTCGAACCATGATTAGACCACCAAGAGTCTACAGAATGGGACAGAGGTGTTGAGAGAAGAACAAAGATAAAATTATAGACCAAGTGTTTGTCTTTTCTGGATTTGAACTTTGACTTTTAGAAAAATGAGTGATTATACATACTGTACAACAGCAAGGTAATGACTGTGTGACCCAACCAGAGTCAGCACCTGAAAAAAATTGCAAGAGATGTAATTTTATTTGACCAAGGGCAATATTCTTTGCATTAAACTGAGGCAGGACTTCAGATTTGCACTCAAATCAGCCTGAGGGAAGATTGGGCCTGTTCCAGCTTCAAAATCTGAGCTCCAGTCAGAGGTCTTGACATAAATAGTAGAGACATGAATGAATGTTCAGTGGTTAGCCAAGACCATTATAAAATGTTAGATTATTTTTAGTAATAAAATTTGTAACTGTAATGTAACCACCTCAGTGTTCATATCTTGGACAGAGAAAACAGACATTTTGAGAGAGAGAGAGAGAGAGAGAGAGAGAGGGGTCGTCTTTGTTAATCAGGGAAAACTGACTTTCTCGCACATACGATGCAGTTTTAAATCTAATCATTCAGCAGCTTCATGCATGTGATAATGACTTTTATTTAGTGGACCAAGGCAACAAAGACCTTAATAACTCTTGCGAGGAGATTGATTTACACGATTTACATGCAAGTTCATATTTCATAACCAGAGCAACTGACTTCAGTTCTAAAACTTGAAACATTTTGAAAGCCCAGATCAAAGCCAATTCAATTCAAATCCAACATCCATTCAATGCAAATAAGTGAATGTTTACTACATTCAAAAAATGCTAACACTTAAAAAAAGTGTTAGCTTGTTACATATTTTAGATTTTTGTTTGTGTGTTGATTTTCGTTTGACATGACAGTAAATGTAACCATGGCAATTGAGATTTTTATTAATGAAAAGTGCATTATAAATTGAATTAATTATATTATTATTATTATTATTATTATTATTACAATTTCAACAACAGACATGACACAATGGATGCACTTCAATTATTTGACTTCACGTCAACATTTACAAAACAGCTGAGGTATTAAGGTATCCTTGTTCAGTCCTGTGAACCAAAGAAAGACCATTATCCTCTGTCAGTGTCATTTTTAGAATGGCAGTCAATGAGGTGTTGTATTGTTGGTGTTATATTATTAGCCTCAACTGTGGATGAGCTAAAAACTTCAGAGTTTCCTAATGTATTCTCAGCCTGCTATAATTCAAGACAAAGAGGGGTAGCAATTTTAATACACAAAAATGTTAACTTCACAGTATTAGATCAGGTTATAGACCCACAAGGTAGATATATAATGTTAAAGTTATCAATATTCAGCCAAAATTATTGTATTGTTAGCATATATGGGCCGAATGTAGACGATGCTGCTTTTTTCATTACTTTTTTCACTCTATCAAATCACATGGATTCTTCACTGATAATGGGAGGTGATCTCAACTTTGGTTTAGATGACAATACAGTGTTTCACCTAGTTAACTTGCCATGGTGGGGTGCTCATCTCATCTATGATTTTTCTTGATGAGGATCGGGACAGAGACATGTCTGAGCAAAGCTTATACCAACAGTTTTTGAGCAGGGGCAGGAGGCGTTCAGCATGAGGGAAGAAGCACCTTTAACTTTAGCTAGAGAGCCTGTATTTTGTGTTGCTAGCTTAGTGCTATGTCAGTGCCGGGTGGAAGTGGGGGACAAGTTCGCTTTGGTAGGCGGGGTGCTCAGTTCTGTTGATGGGGTGGGGCATCCCACTTGCATAATGGTAGGGGAAACACTGCAATATAAACAGACTGAATGCAGCGGGAACTCAATGCAGTTGGCAATCTATAAATATAGTTAAACAGTATATGAATGATTATGGACTACTGCGATGCATGGCGTACTTTTCACCCTGATAGCAAAGAATATTCTTTCTTTTCACATGTGCATCACTCATATTCTCGTCTTGATTATTTCATAGTAAGCAATTCATTGCTGACCAACATTTCAGACACTAAGATACACACTATTGCTGTCAGCGATCATGCACCAGTTACTCTAAATTTAGATAATAAAAAAGAAACAACAAAAAATATAAATTGGAGATTAAATACATCACTGCTTCAAGAGGAAGAAAATTTTCATATATTTAAAAAAAGAATGGATATCATATTTAGAGTTTAATGACTTGCCAGGAACATCAGCTTGTACACATTGGGAGGCTGGGAAAACAGTTATGAAAGGCAAAATAATATCCTATTCAACAAATTAAAAAGAAAAAAGAAAATAAACGTATTGAGGAATTAGAGAAATCCAGCAAATTTTTAGAAGGTTTACAAGGAGAGGAAACACAACAAAAGCTATGCAAGTTAAAATTAGAACTAAATGAATTTATTGACAAGAAAAACAAATTCTTGATACAAAGACTTAGATTAGACTATTTTGAATATGGTAATAAATCAGGGAACTTTTTAGCTAACCAACTCAAATTAAACAAAGAAAAAACATCTATATATGTTATTAAAGATAAAAATTGAAATATAATTTATGACGAGGGAAAAGTAAACAATGTTTTTAAAGATTTCTATAAAACTCTATACACTCCACAAATAAATCCATCTAATGAAGATATTAATGAATTCTTGGAGAGAGTAACACTTCCAAAACTAGATATTAGTCAATCATCAAAACTAGACTCACCATTAACATCAGATGAGCTCAGTGGTGTCAAAAGTATTCACATTCATTACTCAAGTAGAAGTATAGATATTGGGATTTAAAAATACTTCTGTAGAAGTAGAAGTATCAACTCTAGCTTTTTACTCAAGTAAAAGTAAAAAAGTACTGGTTTCAAAAACTACTTAAAAGTATAAAAGTAAAAGTAGCGTAAGAAAAAGCAACAAAAAAAAAACAAATGCTTAGGCCGCACCACACATACTATTGTATAAAACCCCACCTCCCCCACAAAAATCATTTTTTTAGACTAGATTATATTATATTGTTAATGTTGAAAAACTAGGGGTGCACTAAGCTACCTGTCTTAACTGCATATATGCCCATTGAAAATAGACACATTTAAATGCAAATTTAAATATATTAAAATAACCATATAGGGGTATTATTGAGCATTACCATATGTTTCATGGAGCTGAAAATATGACTAATTGCAAAAAGTCAAACTTCAAAACATGTCATCAATTACTTTTATTGATGCATCTACATTTAACTTTCAGCCAAACATGGAACGTTCAAGAGTTACCAATAGGCTTGGTTCAGCCGCAAAAGCAGCTGGTTTTCAAAGTTCTTTGAGCCAATGCATGCTCTTCTTGGACTGAAGATCAGCCCAGCAACACTAAACAGTCTTTCACAGGCTGCTGAGTCTGGAAGTGCTGTATTCAGCTTAAGTGATAGATGGCACACAGCTGGGAAGGACTTTGCTGATGTGACTTTCGGCTTGACAGTCCAAGTGGCTTCTGATATAGTCAATATAATATATAGTCAGGAATAAGCTAAGCACAAAGCTCCTGAGTCCTGTGCAATAACCTGTTGTGCAATAACCTGTCACACAACCTGTAGTTTGGTAGTTATGTGCAATATAGATCATGTGCATTTTAGCTTATATTTCATTACTACCTTGAAATAGTTATTCACACAAATTCATCCTGCTTCACCGTTAAAATTCTACCATGTTGTTTACTATTTTTCTCTTCAGAAACTTTGTAAATATTATAATTACTGTTTCACTTTTTGGTAGTTTATTTTGTACCCTTATTGCATGCTTTAGTATTTCCTGTTTGCTTGTTGTGTGTTTTTTAGCCAGTCAAAATCGTTTTTTCTCATCCTGAGCATTTCATTGTACTAAGTTAACCCTGTGTTAACCTGCATATGACAAATAAACACTTGAACTTGAACTTAATAATACAAAACATAATGCAAGAACAGTACGCCTAACAACAGCAGCACGAACATGAGTTTGTGTGAGCAGGTGGGCACGGATTAATATAAAAACATGCTCTCTGTACCTCACGCTCTCTTTACCTCTTGACTTCTTCACTGGCCTGGTCCCTCACAGATCTAGTTGCCATCCTCACTTCAAAGTCTTCTGCAACAGCTCGTCCAGCGCTGACATTTTCTTCTTTTTACAAGGTGGTTCATCATCTGAAATAGAAAACAAGCACCATATATTACTGACTATGTTAGCCATGAAGTTTTTTTTTTTTTACTGACTTTACCATTTTATGTAAAAATCTTCATCTGATGTTCAGAATTTATTTATGTAGGGACTCGTGTATAACATGTGTAAAAGATGTATCATTATCATCATCCCCCATTACCTAGGAATAAAACATGACATTACATTTAGTGTACAGTATGGTTAAATGCAGTGTAAACAATCAAAAAAACAGTAGGCAGAATAAATCTAGTGACAGCAACAAAACACAGCAGACTGTAAGATGTATTTTGACAGTGTGTTGGGGGATTTACCTTGTGATGCAGGGATGTTGTTTCTGCTGATAGGCTTGTGCATCATGGCTACTGTTGTAGCTTTATGCTTCTTATTAATCTTGTATGGCTGTGGGTCATAGTCATGCAGCTTATATTATAGGTGAAGGCTGAGACAACGCAGTTCGGGTCCAACAACGTGTTTATTCTTCTGTGTAACAACAAGACTGTTCACCCATTCTGTGGGCTCATTGACAGGAGTTATCACTGCTACTGAGGAAGGGCAGGGACTTAAAACAGTGTGGAAGAGATCTTCAAGGCCTGTGTAACTCGTGAACTATCACTGAGTTGCCTGTAAAATTGAGTGATAACGTTACCCGTCGCTTTGTGTGTGGCAGCTGCATGCTCCTGCTCGTTGTTGTGAGGCTTGAAAAGTTGTTGGTCGAGGTTGTTGTGCTACCAGTGTACTTCGGAGGTGCGCTGCATAGCTTACAAATAGCGTGGCTTTTGTCGAGTTTTCCGTCCTTCTAGTAAAACCCGAAAACGTTCCACACTTTAGATTTTTGTCTGGCTGATGTGTTGAAAATCTTTCACGGTGACTTGCTAGCGCGGCGGCTACTATTTACATCCATGCTCGTGCTCTTGGTGAGCTATGGCGCATGCGTGAGAATAGCTTCGCTCTCGCGTTGTTTTAGAAACGCATTGTAAACCCAGCAAGTGTCGCGATAACCGGTCCGTGTCTTTTCAACCGGTTCATCTCTGAATTTGTGGCTGGTTGCTGTCGGTTTACGTGGATGCTACCGATGCAACCACATCGCTAGCTTGTCAAACCGGATATCCGGTCGAATCGCCTAGTAACGAGGCTATTTTTAAAAAGTAAGGAGTAGAAAGTACCAGTAATTGCGTGAAAATGTAAGAAGTAGAAGTATAAAATAGGCTGAAAAATAATTACTTTACTAAAGTATAGATAACTAAAATTTGTACTTAAGTAAAGTAACGAAGTATTTATACTTCGTTACTTGACACCTCTGGTCAACTGTCATTGTTTCTGATACCCTGCTCTATCCTGCCTATCACTCATCCTTCAGCTCAAGCCTGCTTTCTTCACTTCACGTCACGCCTCCTTTGTTTTGTCCAATGTAATCAACATTCATTCCATGCACCAAACATCTAGATTTACCCTGTCTGGATCACATCTTCAGTCTACCCCTCTGTATCAGCTCTATCATCTTGAGTGATGACACCGGCTGGAGATCGACCACCGCACCTCTCTATCTTTAATATTGGACTCCCACCTAGATCCTAAGTCCCAGCAACCAGCAGCCAAGTTAGTAAAAATAGTTCTCTTTGTTCTACTCCTGTCTGGCATATCAAGATTCCAAAACCCATTTTGATTAATTTCATCCCTTCTAGCAAACCAGACCTACTAAATAAGCTCATTCAAAGGCAAAAGCAAACATATATTTACTTTAGAAAACTTTAACAAACTCAATCCATTCAGGTCTCAGGTACAGGTTTCTCTTGTAAATGAGTTTTTGTGACTCATGAGACTAACCTGTAAAAACAAAAGATTAAATGTACGAAAAAGTCAATATTTTGCTTAGGGGTAGGAGTGGGGAACATTATTCGTCTTTATATAAGGTTTTGATGTAATAAAACAATTTTCATCACAGAATAATTGGAAAGGGCAGGAAATCCATCAACCCACATCACTACTCTACTAAAAATCATGTGTCATGCTGTGGCACATGTCTTAAAAATGAGCCTATGTGGGTGTTTATTGTCAGAACAAATTGCAGTTTTGATCCTGAAGCAAAGGTCATTGGATGACTATCACAGACCAAATGTGGGGTTGACACCTTCGCCAGGCCGTAGTTGTCATTAGTGACTTAGGACAGTTGGACCACCAGCTTTTCTGTCTTCAGGGTTTCTCCCTTTGTCTGGAGACCTGTTCAGCTATGTGCAACAGTTCATAGCTAAGCACACAGCGAGACTTGACTGGATGTTTCTGCCATTGACAAGTCCAGGAGCCCATCTGGACATAATTTCATAAAAGTTCAAGTATGGCACATATTCCAGTTTGTTGTTTGGAGTTCTTTGCTGTTGTTTCAGTAGTGCAATTCTCAGAAAAGTCTCATTGGTTAGACCCAGTTTCAGTGTCAACCTGTACACACACGATATCCGATCTGGCAACCAAGACCAGAGGCCCAAGATGCAAAACTCAGATGCTGTATGTGTCTGCTTTTGCTGAATTCTGGCTCAGTGAAGGGTATCTGTATGTGTTCTGTGGACCCAGCCAGACTCACCTCCTCGATCCACAAACTCTGTCTTCTCAGGCTGCTGAGAAGGAAAAATGATAAATAAATACAAATATTAAAAGCCAGACTCTAAGATAACCATCTGTTAGCGAGTTCTATTTTGGGACATCTGCATTTGCCTTCAACTGAGCCACCCCACATCCTGGTTCGCACAACGGATTAAAAAAAAAAACACTAAATTAAATAAAAAGTGAAAACATTAATTTAACACTGAAACCAAAATCAAAGCCAAAATTCCCTATACCCTACTGATCATCATAAAATATTCTATTTTAAACAATGTCCTCAAATTTTCTTAGAACATTTGTTTGGACTCACCGCCTGTCAGTGAGGACCACTCTCTGGTCTCCGTTATCCATGTCCTGGGACTTTGTAAAGGTTGAGGCAGTATGATTAGATGTAACCACTGCTTGCTATACACCAAATTTTCAAATTCTTCCATTTCATAACTATGCTTGTCCAGTGCATCCTAAACAGAATCATTTTAATTCACTTCAATTAAGACTATGTATAGTATATAGCACCAAGTCACCACAGAGATCACCAGCACTGCACAAAAAGCATCTACATGCACCTTTATTCACAAAGCATAACATTTTCAACTCATAATATTTTTAACTCGGCTCTCCTTACATACTCGTAGGACATGTGTGAAATCTGAAGATGTTTAAGGTAATTTTATTTAGCAATTAGAATTGTTGCTCAATAATATAGTTCTTATTTTATGTAACTCTTAAAGATAATTTAGACTTTGATAGCTTGTAATCTCCCTCAGGATTCTGGGTTAGTTACTATTTTATTTTATTCTGTATTCAGATTTATCTTTTTGATTTTTGTATTTAATTCTAGTTTAAAACAGACAAAATAGGTGAGGACACTAATTGTAATGTTGCCAACTTATGCCAAAATCTGATCATCTCTTTCTATGTGTCTGTGTAAGTCTGCATATCTCAGCACAGCTTGATTGCACGTGTGTGTGTGTGTGTTCCCAGACGTCCCAGCTCACAGCAACTGGTGACACGTAACCCAAAAAACCTCTCAGCCTCAGCATCCCTCATTCACCTACACAACCCTACAAAGCAGCGCAGTCATCTCGCAAAACCACAATATGAAGCTTCTTTGCAACAGTTTTTTTCAATTCTTATTTATTACGATAGAGACGATAGAAGGAAAGTAGCACGATAAGACACATTTCTATCGTCCCCGCGATATATATCGTCATATCGCACAACCTTAGGTATGCATGTGAACAGAGAAGTCACATCATATGATACAAGAGTTTCTCCCGGGGTCAGCTTCAAATGTTGAACTTTGTTGGTGAAATCAATGGAGTTTTTTACATGATTTATATGATTATATTTTATATGATATGATTATATTTTATATGATATATATGATTATTATTATTATACGTCTTCTGCAACAAATAAAGTCCAGTTGATTTTGTATTGAACGCCTTTTTGATTTAATCATGTCCTGGACGACTGAGAATCTTCACCAGCACACTTTAATATATATTGTAACCTGTTGGCTAAATAGTAGTAATAAAAGTTTGGAAGTTCTAATCCTCCAGTATCTTTAGATTTCTGTAATGTTTTTAAACTAATACGTGGAGTTTTATTTTTCCAAAGGAATTTAGATATATAAGAGTCCAGGGACTTAAACCATTCAGTTGAAGGTTTATTTGGAATCATTGAGAATAAATAATTTATTCTCGGCAGCACCATCATTTTTACTGAGGCAACTCTTCCCATAAGTGATATGGGTAGAGATCTCCATCTAGTAAGATCGTCTTCAATTTTCTTTAATAGTGGGATATGATTCAATTTTATTAAATCTTCCAATTTAGGAGAGATTTTAACACCCAAATATGTAATGTTACCTGATTCTAGTCTTTCATTGAGAGAATTATTAAACACGCAATTTATTGGAAGAACTGTAGATTTTGTCCAATTTATAGAATAATCAGAAACTTTTGAGAACGAGTTTATTAATTTGATAACATTAGATATTGAGTTTCCCGAGTTCTCAAGAAAAAGTAAAACATCGTCAGCAAAAAGACTAATTTTATGTTCTATGTTTCTACATTTTATGCCTTTAATATCAGCACTTTGCCTTACTGCTGCTGCTAAAGGTTCAATAAAAATAGCAAATAATGCTGATGAAAGTGGGCAACCTTGCCTGGTTCCCCTCTGTAAACAAAAGCTTGAGGATATTTGATTATTTGTCCTGACGCACGCTGTTGGTGAGCTATATAATATTTTTAACCAGTTAATGAAGTAGTTCCCAAATCCAAATTTATTTAAGGTAGCAAATAAGAAATTCCAATTTACTCTATCAAATGCTTTTTCTGCATCTAAGGACAAAATAGCTGTTTCAATATTTTTAAAATACGAATACTCTATTACATTATATAATCTGCGAGTGTTTGTGTTCGAGTGTCTTCCTTTTATGAACCCGGTTTGGTCTGGATGTATAATAACAGGAGTTATCTTCTCTAGTCTTTTAGATAAGACTTTACAAATTATTTTAACATCAACATTAATAAGAGAGATTGGACGATAGCTGGTAGGTAATACAAGGTCTTTGCCTGGTTTTAATAGGACACTAATATTGGCTGAATTCATATGTGTTGGTAGCCTGCCATTTTCTTCTGAGTCAAGTAGCATTCTATAAAATATCGGTTCCAATTGGAACATTGTTCTGTTCTTACCGACATGTGAAAGAGTTGCTTCGAGTAGCCACAACGGAGTACAAGCCAAACTTCAAGACACTTGTAAAAAATAAAGAAGGCCTAAGGGACTAAGAAAAAGAACTAAGGACTAAGAAAATAACAGTTTGAGCAATATGTGTTATGAAGCTAATCTCACAATTGCTGTTTGGATCTTTAAGATGATGGTGAGCTTAATTTGGCTCTTAATTGAACTGGTTCACCACCCCTGATTTAGTGTTTGTGTTTTGGAGCTGTGCCCCATGCCTATTTGAGCAGGACACAGGAATCAGTGGAGAAACCTTAATGGCGAGGGGATGTAATAATAATAATAATGAATTTAATTTATAACACACTTTTCATTAATGAAAATCTCAAAGTGCTACAAAGTGCAACAAAAATCAAAGATCAAATGAAAACAAGTGATAAAATCAAGTAAATCAATGATAGTATCAACTAAGATTAAAGGTAAAATCATGTGGAGGCAGAGTAGGCTCGCTTAAAAAGAAAGGTCTTTAAGCCTTGTTTAAAGTCAACCAGTGACTGTGGAGCTCTCAGGTAGTCAGGGAGGGAGTTCCATAGGCGGGGGGCAGCCACACTGAATGCCCGGTCTCCCATGGTCCTTAATTTGGTTCATGGAATGTGAAGGAGATTACTGTTCTGTGATCGAAGAGACCGGGTGGATGAATATGGAGCAAGAATGTCCTTTAGATAATCTGGTGAAGTTCTGTGTAAGCATTGGTGTGTAATGAGAGCAGTTTTGTACTGAATTCTGTAGGTGACAGGAAGCCAATGGAGGTTATGGAGAATGGGTGTAATATGTTCAAATTTACGAGCTTTCAATAAAATCCTTGCTGCACTGTTTTGAATATATTAAAGCTTCTGAAGGTTTTTGCCAGGGATTCCAATAAACAGGGAGTTGCAGTAGTCGAGCCTGGAGGAGACAAAGGCATGGACGAGTTTCTTAGCATCAGAAAAAGTTAGAGATGGGCGAAGTCTGGAGATGTTTTGAAGATGGAAGAAGCAGGTTTTAAACAGATGCTTAATGTGATTTTCAAATGTAAGATGAGAGTCCATTTTTATTCCAAGATTTGTAACAGAGGTGGAGAGGGGGATGTCTTGTCCAGAAAAGGAAATTGTTGTTATAGTTGATGTTTGTACCTGGTGAGGGGTGCCAATCAGTATGGCCTCAGTCTTTGAGCAGTTTAACTGAAAAAAGTTCTGATTCATCCATGCCCTTATTTCCTCCAGGCAGGTAGAGAGGGCAGTGGTGAAGATGGAGATGACAATGGGGATGATGATGATGCTCCAGTCCTGATGTAAAGCTGTGTATCGTCGGCATAACAGTGAAAAGAAATGTTGAACTGATTAATAATTTGACCCAAAGGCAGCATGTAGAGGGAAAACAGCAGGGGCCCCAGAACTGACCCCTGAGGGACACCACAGGAGACACAGACTGTCTGGGACGTGGCATTGCCAAGACTAACACATTCCAACCTATTGGAGAGGAAAGATTTGAACCAGTCCAGGACAGTGTCACAGAGACCGACCTCCACATGAAGACGGTGGAGGAGGATACTATGGTCCACAGTGTCGAAAGCTGCAGTGAGGTCAAGGAGGACAAGGATGGAGGGAGAACCAGTGTCAGCAGCCATGAGGACATCATTGGTAACTCTCAGCAATGCAGTCTCAGTACTGTGAGCTGCTCGGAAGCCAGACTGAAACTTCTCATACAGGGAGTGTTGTTGTAGGTGGACCTGCAGCTGAGCAGCAACTGCTTTTTCCAACATTTTAGACAGAAATGGGAGGTGGGAAATTGGGCGGTAATTAGAAAGAATGTCGGGATCCAAATTAGATTTTTTTAGAAGAGGCTTAATGATGGCAGTTTTTAGAGGCATTGGAACATGACCAGATTGTAGAGACTTATTTATTATTTGTGTGATTAATGGGCTTATTGCAGAGTGATTGGATTTTATGAGAGACGAGGGGAAGGGATCCAGGGCGCAGGATGAAGGCTTCATTTTCTTGATGATGGCCTCCACCTCACTCTGAACAACTTCATCGAAGCTGTTCAGGGACCCAGAATGCAGACGGGTAGATGGCAAACGAAGATCAGGGAGGCTGTGGAGCTGAGATCTGATAGAGTCTACTTTGTTTTTAAAGAATGAAAGGAACAGGTTGCATTTTTGAACAGAGTCCTCATGAGTTTGTTTAATGGGATTAAACAGATGAGATATTGTAGAGAAGAACTGTTTAAAGTTTCCAGGGTAGTTGTTGATGATGTTGGAATAATATTTGGAGCGTGCTTCTTTAAGAGAATAGGCGTAGGCTTTCTGATGTTCTTTGTATGTTGGCTTATGTACAGAGACCGGATGATTTTACACGTCTCTCAATAGCACGGCCAGTTGCCTTCATCTTGCGTAGCTCACCAGTGTACCGGGGGCTGAACGGGAGAAAGACACCAGTCTTGTTTTCAAGGGAGCATGTAGGTCCAGAAGCTCCTGGAGAGATTGGTTGTAGTAATCCACAGAGTCATTTGCAGATAAATGATTGACAGCGGTCAGGGAGTGAAGATCAGCGAACAGAACATCAGGTGAAATGTTTTTAAAGTCACGGAACTGGATAGGTCGTTTTGGGTTTGAAGCAGGCGAAGTCGAAGGCACTTCCAGGGAGATGACACTGTGGTCCGAGACACCCAGGTCATATACAGATAAGTTATTAATGAGTACAGTGTCTGTAATCACCAAATCCAGAGTATGCCCCCAGAGTATGCCCCCTGTTGTGTGTAGGGGTGTCAACATGTTGTGTGAGATTGAGAGAGTCCAAAAGAGACTTAAAATCCATTGCCAGAGGGTAAGAGGAATTGTCCATGTGGATATTTAAATCGCCAAGAAAAATATTTTTCACAGGGGAGGTGCAGAAAAAAGTGAGGAGGTCATGCATCATGCATCTCTGAGTTAAATGAAACATGCGGTTTGGGAGGCCTATAAATCAATATAACATTCATCAGGAGGGGGGCTTTTGAGGTTGAAGGCCAGACTTTCAAAAGAAGAAAAGTCCTGAGAAGCCAAATGTGACCATTTTAAATTACTGCGGTAAATTACAGCCAGACCACCACTGCGTTCAGTGCAGCGGGCTCTCTGCAGATAGCTGTATCCAGAGGGACAAGCTTCATTCAGAGAGCTGTACACATCTGGTTGATGCCAACCAGGATGTGCCTGGTTACCGAGTCGTTTGTCTGGCTGGTCTGCGATCACACGTTGGCGTGTTGTCCCTTGATTCAACGTGCCCTAGTGATGAGCAAATTCAGCTTTTCTGAAGCATTGAAGCTTGTTTAAAAAA